>LOJH01029918.1:667-17271 GCA_001685095.1 Ellobius talpinus
ACTGTAAGAGAAAAGATATAGAGCTAATAAATGTTTACAGTGTAAATTATCTTTGTTACATAGCTGATTATAGAATATTTTGAATAATAGGAGACTATGCAACCACTATCTGGCTATTTAAATTTTTCAGCAAAGACATTTTGGGCAATGAGTTACTTTACTGTTGAGAGTATTCCCCAGTTCATGAATAAATATCATGAAGGAATTTTGTCTGCAGAGAAAAGTGACCTCCGTCTATGTATGATATCAGTAAGAATGTTTGACCTTCATAAATCCTTGACAAAAATACAATATGAATGTAAATGAGTTCTGAAATTCCAAAATAAGTTCCCTCTATGACACTTTCCATTGCATTTTGAAAATCCAGCCAGAGAGGGACAATTCAAGGCATTCTATGGGAGGAATCAAATTCAGTTCTGTTTCTAGCTATTTAAAAGAACAAAGGCTAAAGAGAACATTTCGAAAGGAGAACAGGAAAGCAGGGAAGAAGAAATGAAAGAATCAGGGAGGGAGCCAGGGAGTGGGTGGGCAAGAGTGAGAAATAAGAATAATGTGCACGCACACACAGAGATTCTCTCTCTCTCTCCTCTCTCTCTCTCACACACACACATACATACACACATTCAACAAAGCAATTTGGCATCCAGAAGATTAATTGAATGATGTTTTTCTCATGCATAAAGAAATAATAAATCTATTAAGCAGCTGTGCCCTTATTTTCTGGTACACTGGGGCAAAACCAGAGACAGAAGGGGGTCTAAGAACCTTGGATGCATAAGAATCCTGAACAAGAAAGAAACAATGCTATACAAATCAACATTAGGTAGGCAGTGCAAACAAAAATGTGGATCTCTGTAACCTGTGGGGTTATGAGGAAAACGAGCTAGTATTACCATGCTTAGAGAACAGGGATCCAGGGAAACAAGGCTCCGTCCAGAAGAGGCTTCAAAAATGTATATCACTGTCACCATCTCAGGGGCTCATTTTTTATTACAATGAATGAAGCAATAGAAAAAAATATTCAGGTTTCATAAGAAAAAAACACTGGTAATGAGCAAAGTTTACACAGATTTATATGGATGACAGAACAGAAATCAGGAATAAAAGATGATCTAAGGTTGAAAGAGAAAACATGAGGGTGGCAGCAGGTGACAGTGCCTTATATGATGTCAACCTAGCACTGCCTCCTGTAAGGGACAGGAAGTCCAACCCAGCATAAGAGACAAGTCTCTAAATAAATAATAAATAACTGGGAGTGAGAAATATGTCCGTCTGAAGGGAGGAGCACACCAATGAGTTGCTCTGTCAAATGTCACATGGTCATCCCTGAGAACATACAAACAAGTAACATCATATGGTCTGAGTCGGTTATAGTTAAGAAAATGTAATATATAATTCCATATATAATTATATATTTAATTCTTGATTTACTAATATTTTATGTATGCATGCAAGAATGATTAGTCAAAAAAGAGATCATTAATTTGAAAACTTATATGGAAGTTTTTGGAGAGTGGAAAGAGAGGGGATAAATGCAATTATATTATAGATTAAAAAATAAAATAATAAACTTGATTTCTTTAACTTAAAAAAAGTGTGCAAATTTTTCTAAGTTGCTTCAAATAATGAATGGCACAGCTCATCCAACAAAGCAGTCATCACCAAATAATTTGTATTTGACCCTGAAAACTTCACAGCTTTTTAAAGTACTTAAGTCTAATGATTTGTGAAGACTAAGCAAAATGGCATAGCTGTATCATTATTATCAACTCAAAAGAATTAGAAAATCATTTATCTTTATTGCATTGCCTTTAAACTTTAAATGTTTTCTTCTAATTAAAACCCAATAAATGTTTATACAATGTCTATTACAGGCCAGACACACTGTGACCCACGCTAGAGGCAAAAACAAGGATCTGTGATTGTCCCAAAGCACAGGACCCTCTACTGTGTGAGTATAGTCTCCTTACTGAGCTAGGGAGCTATAACGGGCCAAATAACGGCTACTGTCAAAATTCGACTAGGTGAACCAGTACTCTTCCTGTGATTTCTTACAGGAGTGTTCATACATATCCAGTTCATCGTGGGAACAGGGACATCTCAGGCAGCTGTGTTTTTAAAAGGCCATCCCAACATGGAACTCATAAAAAGCTGGAATCCTGGAAATGTCTGTAGAGCTCGTATGGATGCCAGCAGTTCATAGGTCTCTTACCTTAGGAACCTTGATTGACTTTATAATCTTATAGAAAAAAAATAATCTTATAGAAAGAGGGTCCTTATGGATTTAATACTTAAAAAAATCTTTAGAGTTATTTCCCAGGCCCTAAGAAGTGCCCTGTCCAGAATGTTCTGAGTTTTAAGGAGATTACTTCCAGGGTAGAATGTTTCAGAGTGCGGAGAAATGGTTACAGAGCCCCCTACGCTTATGTTAGTTTCCGTCTCTCATTCTTGTCATCACCCATCCATTCCAGGGAGCTGCAGTAGTATATAAAAGTCACACCTGAGGTGTCCACGGGGATGTCCCCAGCTAGGACCCTGGGCAGTGGAGGAGAGGGTGCCTGAACTGGCCTTGTCCCGTAGTCAGACTGACGACTATCTCGAATATTTCCGTCTTGTCCCTCACATAGGCAGTGGCACTGTAACGTTCCCCCATGCTGTGGATAATGCCAGCTTTAACTCCGGCACTGCCCTTATGTGTCAGTCTAAAGGTTTCAGCGTTTCCAGTCGTCTCTTTCATCCTGATGTCCCTAAGCTCCAGTCCCATCATCACAGTCTGCTCTGTCTTCCTAGCTTGTGCCTGTGACACCAGTGTTTATGAGGGGACAGACCATGCCTGCAGACCACTGACCCAGGGTTAACCACAGAAGTATGGCAATGCGGGCATCTGTTGGTGACTAAACCATGGCTGTATTTCCCGTCTCACTTAGTCTTACGACTTTTTACTGTGTCCCATTGTTGTCAGACTTCTCAGCTGTCATATTACATGTCTCTGTGTCTTTGTGATTATTTTTGCTTTTGCTCTTTCTATCTTAAAAGTATTATTTTGTACATTACTTTCAGCAAAACTATTTTATACTTCACTGTCCACAAAATAAGCTCTTGAATTAACAGTCTAATGTACTTCAGAAGATGCTTTTTCAATTATTCTCATTCTCCTTTTGTTATTTTAAACATATATTTTGTAATATCTCAAAGGTAGTATGCTTTTTGTTGCTCAGTATTTAATAGTAAATTGAGCTTAAATAATTGCAAATTCCTTACACATTAAAATTAATGTATCTGTGATATGTTAATATTCATTGTCTTAAAGATTATTTTCAAAATCATCTTACCTATAATATTATACATGGAGTTAGTTGTGAGATTCTTGGGTTTAGAAATATATTAGTCATTTTTTTATTTCTAGGCAGCACTTTCATATTCAAGAAGAGAACTCAATATGCTAGCAAGCTCAGTCATGAGTGTTTGAACAGCAAGGACAAATCCAAAGGTTTAAGTATTAAAATACAATAAAATAAGATCACATTCTTTCAAAGGTAAAGTTTGTTTTCATCATAGTTATCATTTTATATCATTTAAATACACAATTAATTTTAGACTATACCAGCAAGCTTCTCATTCCAGTGTGTTCTATAAATTTAAAGGACTCAAAGACATTGACACGGTCATTTGTCTTGCTTTCAGCCACACTGGAAGCCACCACCCATGTGATCTGTAGAGCTCTTTTCCAGTTTCCATAAAAAATAAAGCCAAAAAGAATATATATATATACTTATATTATATATATTCTTATATTATATATATTCTTATATTATATATATTCTTATATAATATATTTGAATAATCAGGAAGTACGGCAAGCGTATAACAATCCCTCAACACATTCTAATATCTCTGTTTGCCTTGTTTGTTTCTCTGCCCATCGCTGGCGGTGTGGGGGTCTGTTAATAAAAAACCTGTTTTCCTTTTGTTTTGTGTACTGCACCCAAATTTTAGGTTAAGAGTTGAACTAGTAACCCAAGTGCTTTCAGAGCCTGATGTGGGGTGTTCTGCACCTCTAATTCTAATACTCACGGGGCTGAGGAAAAAGGATTATTAGACCATCCGTGGCTTCTAGGAAAACCTGTCTCAATAAATCCATCAATCAGTCACTGAAGTTTCTGGTGTATTTGCTAACAGATGGTTCTTTTAATAAATGCTTACAGGTTCAAATCAGACAAAGTCCCATCAGGAGAAAAGAAAATCAGTTTTCTCCAATGGAGGGTCACTGGGCATATCCACCACATTCTAGGGCAGGTCGTATGATTTGGGGATTTTTATTGTTGTTGTTGTTGTTTTGAATTTTCAAGACTGGGTTTCTCTGTAGCTTTGGAGCCTGTCCTGGGACTACCTCGTGTAAGCAGACTGGCCTTGAGCTCAAAGAGATCCACCTGCCTCTGCCTGCCAAGTGCTGGGATTATAGGCATGTGCCACCACCACCTGGTTGTTGTTTCATGAACTTTTTGTTCTAATTTCTCTACATCATATTGAGTTTTGTCCATTTGTTTTGATATTTTGATTGTGTTTGTTTGGGAATAATGTGTGCTTGTGTATGTGTGTGTTTGTGTGTGTGTGTGTAGAGAAAAACTGAGAGAGAGAAAAGCTGGATAAGTCAGATGTTGGAGAGGATTTGAAAAGCGCAAAAGGAGGGGGAAACATGATAATATATTATATAAAAATTAAATAAAGCAATTCTTATTTGGTAAAATGTCTGGTAATGAATTTTAGGCTTCTGGTATATCCTTAGAATAAATAGGCTCTATTTAAATATAAGCAATTATGTATCTGAAATTCTCTAAACATCAGGATTTTGTTAAATAAAGCAACTTGAGATGTGTGTGTGTATATATATATATACCAAGTGAGACTAATTATGAATGCTTCATCTAGCCTCTTACTCTCCAAGTGTGTTCAAAGAAACAATAGATGCACAAGTTCTGCCCACATGTACGCTTTCCCTACAGTTGGAGAGGATAATTGATGACATTTGGAATCATATTAGCTTCTGAAGTGCAGGACATACATGGATCTGCCCCTCCCCTAGGCAGTGGCAGCCAAGGTCATATGTTCCACCTGTGAATGTGTGAGACAAAGTCTGCACTAGGACTAGTCTACACCAGGGCAGACCAAATGTTACAAGGGATGAAGTTATTCCCCAAGAAAAGCACTACCAAGACAGTGTACCCATCAGGCACTGTGCGAAACTTGACTTCAACAGGAAAGAGCGGCACTAAATCAACACCTGCCTGGATGGTGAGCACACTTTCCATCAACCTATACTCCAAAACCAACCTATGAATGCTGATGTTCCCCTGGGGTTTCAGAACACTGACCATGAAATTTGTACTAGCCGCTTTTCCTGTAAAAACTTTCCAATAAAAGCAAATTTAAAAGGGAGGGTTTATTTTGGCCAACAGTTCCAAGGTCAAGTCTCTTATGGTGGGACAATCAAGTGTGCAGGAACTTGAACCAGTTCATCATGTAGCATTCACAGTCCCGAAGCAGAAGAAGATGAATATGGCAATGTTCAGCTCCCTTCCTCTGCTGTGGTTAATTCAAGATCCCAGTCCATAGGTTCCTACCAATTAATAGAAATTAACCAACTTCCATTAACTTCATCTACCTAGTCCCAGGCAGACATTACCAGAGGCTGAGTCCCCAGTTAATTTTTGACCCTGTCAAGTATATTAACTCTCATGGTTATGGTGTTAGGGTAGGTGACAGCAGAGTAAAGATTGCCTGATTAATGTTGTGTTAACAAAAAGAAACTCCTTGACCACTACAGGGTTCTTTGCGGCTAGACTTAAGTTCATTATGAATTCTAATTCTCATTAGACAATGTGGTACATATGAACAAAATTACAGCACAGACTTTCAGGAGACTGGTTTTTCTAAGAGTATGGACCGAGCACTGCCACAGAACACAGATTGCTTTAAAGCTGTCACTGTGGGGCTGAGCAAAGGACACAATGACAAATGCTCTGAAAGGTATAGATCTTGCAGAGATGTGAAACCAGTGTTAGCCTCTCTCAACAGGAATTGCTGTACTTGGTTAGATAACTAAAATCTCAAACATGCATTAATATTTAAAGGTTTGAAAACCACACTTCCATTTTTACAGTTTACTCATGTATTCAAATTGTTAATGCCTAGTTCTTTCAGATTGTTTGGTTTATTACTCAGAAATATATTATTGAAATCCTACTTTCATTGGCCGCCTTATTCCATGTGATCCATAGCACAAATAAGCTTTAAGTAAATAATCAGTAAAGCCTTGAGTTATCAGAAGAAAATCAGCTGCCTCATTTGAGATGTATGAAGGAAAAATAAGTACCTTTCCCAAGGTAGTATAAAACTTTTAGATAAAAAAAATTAACCTAGGTATGTTAACAACCATAAAAATAAATGTTATAAACACTAGGAGAACCTAATAAGTATATTACTGGGTAATTAATGAGAAAGGATATGTATGTTCAAGATATTGAAATAGCCTATTTTATGACATATAGTAAAAATACAAAGATTCAGAGTCTAAAATAATCGGATTATTATGATAGCAAATCAATACAATTCATGATTGTCCTCTCATGGCCACTGATTGCCTGTGGCTTTCCATGTAGCTGTGAGGTGTTGGGAGGAAGTGGGGAAGAAAAAGGAGAGTTGGATTGGGGGCAGTTAAAATATATACATGAGTGTATATGTGTGTGTATACATATATATATATATACACAAAATACATATTAACTGTTAATAGTCATAAGTAAAATTTAATATATATATAATGCTCAGAGAGATATGGTACAAGATATAAGGACAAAATACATCTGTCATTAATTACTTGCAATGTTGTCTTCTGGTTAATTAAATACTTCTCTTTAGTCTAAGAAAAATTTCACAATCTTTTCTTTATCCAACAAAGCTAAGGAAGGATGCCATGATGAATACTTTTGAAACCTGAAAAAATCAAATTTCAATCTGGCGTTAAGGTTTCTAGGCTAAAATAAAACTAAAATGTTCATTTTATAGCACGTTTATAGTACTGAATAAATAGGAAACTTTTGAATATAAATACCTTGTCTTAGGGTTGCTTCTTTGTTCATTATTTAATCCAAAGTTTAATAAGTTACTTCCAAATAACCACAAATTAAAGACAAAGAGAAAACAAAACAAACAAAAAAGAGAAAGTATTAAAAGTGAATGGTGTTGAGGGCCGGTGGTGTCATGAAAATCCCTGAGAAACGTTTTTAAAGGATGAAAAATCCAGACAAGGAGCATCTCTTGGAGACCAGATTATAATAAAGCTATTTTCTGTTGTGGTCAGAAGACGGAAAAGTTTTGAAGAGCCTTTATTTAGCTGGTTTTTGAGTCTGGGTCCTGTACCATCACAGCCACACTCTTCTTGTAGGAGCAGTGAGGAGACAAGGTAGACTCGCCATGCCATCTGTGTTCTGTCTGCCTTAGGCTTCTGCCTCCACTTCTTTTACTTTGTCTTTACATTTTCTTTGGAGCTGAACAGCTAGTACCTGTCTAGACCTTTAGGGACTGAGCACGGAATGCCCTTCCATTGACGGCAGATGTTATGTTTTGGAGGATCTGTGGAGGCAGACCCTCTTTCAGGCACACTCTGGCATGCCAATGCATTATCTACAAATGGTTTGGGATGGTCCATATTGGTCTTGCTTATGAATGTTCCAGTCTTTACCGTTGCAGTGTGAATGGGCTTTGCTGGACTCTGATCACTGAAATGCAAGGGAGATATAAGGCTTGGGCATTTGAGAAACTTTGTATCAATAGACAATGAGATTTACAAGCTATGGCGTTAGTTGCTCAGCAGTCTATTAGGAGAAAAAAACATAACTTTAAAAATAAATAAGGAAAATCACAAAACAATTTCTAGCGGTTTAAAATGTAACAAAATTTATTTGTGTTCCCAGAGAGCCTATGAGGCTGTGACAATCATCTCTCCTTGCAGGATCACCAAGGATGCCCAAGGCGTTTGTGTTTATCTTGGCTCCCATTAGTTTTCCTCCAGTGAGCCACTGTTTTTTCATTTTGTCTCCTGTGGTCATCAGCTCCTTTCTGCATGACTGTGATCCATGTAAATCAATTCTTTCCTGTATTGCCACCTACAATGATTTGAGCAAACCCATCAGGAAGGGTCTATGTTCTTGCATAATCAAATTGATAGGTGTTGTTCTACATTGAAAGGTGACCAGTAAAGGAAACACTTCAACGTGAAGGCTAGATTGACTTGTACATGCAAAATGGTACATTTACTTCGATATACAACTTGGCAGTTTAGTTTTATTTTGATTTTTTAATAAAATTAAGCCGATTCTTATTATATTGTTCAGCAATTGTACTCTTCAGTATTTACCCAAATTCACTGAAAACTTATATCCATATAAAAACCTGAATGTGGATGTTTTTCATTACTTTCTCTACAACTGCTGAACTTAGAAATCAGCAAGGTGTCCTTCAAAGTTGAATATACAAATAAAATGTAGAAGGGAAAAAAATCTCAGAGAGCCCTACACTTAGAGAACTCCAGGCAATTAAAGACTGCTGAGAGAGGATGAATTAGTCTTCCCCAGGGATGAGAGATCCAATTGATTATCTAGTAACAGTACTCAGTCCTGAAATCACAGATGTATAAGCAACACTAAACAGATTCAGCAGATTGTATTTATATTTTTATGCATCTGTATATGTGTGTGTGTGTGTGTGTGTAATACAATGATAAAGAAAAAGTGGCCATCTGTCTGAGAGGGAGGAGGAGGGATCATGGGAGATATTGACAGGAGGAAACAAAGATGCAATTGTGTTTTAATTAATTATTTTTTGAAATAAAAGTAAGAAAACATAAAAAATAAATATTAAGATAATGAAATAAACTTCTTCTTTGCTAAATCTATGAATTGCTCCCTCTTTTTTAATCACTGGCAGCTGATAGAATTTATGCTTTCCACAGTTTTGCCCATTCTAGGATGTCATTGTAAGTAGAATAATACAGTGCGGTGATCTTTTTCAGCTGGGTCCCTACACTTAGTAATATGTGTTTAAATTTTCTCCATAAGACCTCCTCATCTAATTTCAGTGATTTAAAGAGCTGGAAAGATTAACAGGTTTAGCAAAGAGAATTTTTAAGGTTGTTAAATCATCCTTTAAGAGACTGTAAGTATTGGCATGGATCATATAATGAAAAACCCAATTCATCACTAATAATGTGTCAGTGACAGCTCATTAGTTAAGCTAGGTATTCTACTCTGGCACATGGCATTGAACATGAGAGTGTAACATGGCTTGTTGGGGTTTACTGTCTTGCCTGGTTCCCACAGCTGTTTAGCCCCAATGAAAATCACACAGAGATCTCTATAAGTTATAAAGCTGATTGGCCCATTAGGTCTAGCCTCTCACTGGCAACCTCTCACATCTTGATTAACCCATTTTTTCTGATCTATTTTAGCCATGTGGCTCAGTACCTTTTTCAGTGAGGCAGATCACATCCTGCTGAATCGGTGGTCTGGGCAGGAGTGGGAGGAATCAACTTCCTACTTCCCAGAATTCTCNAAAACATGATTGACAGAATACAGACAATTCTCCCGCACCATGAGAGAAATGTGGACATTTGTGAGTCAACAAAGGCAAAGTATCTGTACTTCCCACCAAACTTTTTGCAGAAACTTAAAAGATTTCTAAAATGAGTTCAACAAAAATTTAAAGATTCACTGCTGACCTACAAAAGTCACTTGGTCATCTTTATGTTTGAAGAGTTACTTGCCTGGATGTCTTCAGGATACCCAGCTGTAATCTTTCCAATGTCTCAGTATATACGAGGTTTTTTTTTAATTCTTTTCAGTTTTTCTTTATAGAGTAGCTAAAGATACATTACAACCATGGTTTACTTGTGTATTAGCAGCAGAGTAATAACATGAAGATAATTTACACAAGCCAGCAACGGGCTTCATCTTCCCAAGTAAAAAGACTAAATAAGGTATTTCCTTTACATAAATTATTCACCTAGAAAATGATTATCTATTTTACATAATGATTTCATTTTGTAATATACCCAGTAGTAAGAATGTTGGCTCATATAGCATCTGTAGTTTTAATGTTTTTAAAATAAACTTCCCTTCCATTGCACAACATGATTATTTTAACAGCATCCCCAAAAGTCTACAAGGGTTCACTTTCTTACTTCATACCCTCAGGTTTCATTCATTGTTTTCATTTATTTGATGGTAGCCATTCTACCAGGTATGTAGTGATGTTAATGGTGGTACTGATTTGCATTCCAATGATGGTTGGCACTGTGAGCTCTTTATAAATTTATCTTTTGGCCAGGTGTGTATCTTCTATGGAGAAATCTACGAGATACTTTGTAAAGTGTTACAATGAATTATTGCATATATATGTAAAATTGCTTATATATTTACTGAATTGAGTTCCTTGTACATGAGGTTTGTGAATACTCTCTTTCAGTCTATAGATTGCATCTTCTCTGCTGCTTTGTGAAGCTGAAGATGTTCATCTCAGGGCTTCTATAATCTATGCAGCATTATAAACAGCAGGCAACCTATCTTGAGTCATTAAAGAAAGTTTGATTAATACATACAATTTGTAGTTAAATGACAATGATTCTGCCATTTGGTTCAACATGGTTGAAGAGGGAAATTATTAAATTTAATGTAATAAATTGCATAAACCAAATATAAACAAAACACATGCTGTACAATCTGTCTTACCTAAGGAATCTAAAATTAACTAGGTCATAAACAAAGAGCAATATGCTTGTTGTCGGGGCCTGGGAAAGTTCATCACAGCATAACCACAATTTCAGTTAGACAGGCAGAACACATTTAAGACCTCTCACGCAGGACATTTTATTTGTAGCAAATGACATACCGTAAATTTGAAAATTATCTGGCAAGTACATGTTACTCATACTCAGCAAATTATGATAACATTGTGAGATCAGGGACAAGTTAGTTGTTTTAATTTAGTTATTCCATAATGTGTGCATATATAATATTGTTGTATTCTGCTTCATATATATTGTGTAATTTTCTTAGCTATGAAGAATGATTAAATACAATAATGTAAGTTCTTTCCTTAAAAACAAAGTTTTCAGCCCTGCAGTCATGGTGCACGCCTTTAATCCCAGCACTTGGGAGGCAGAGGCAAGAGGATCTCTGTGAGTTTGAGGCCAGCCTGGCCTACAGAGCAAGTTCCAGGACAGTCTTCAAAGCTACAGAGAAACCCTGTTTCAAAAAAACAAAAACAAACAAACAAAAAAAAATTTTTCTCTGTTAATCCAAAATAATACTTTTTTTTCTTCAAGTGCCTTAGGACTTAGAGAGGGATTCTATAAATTTCATCAGTAAGTTTATCATGCCCATTTATAAGTACTCAATCTAATCAAGTAGAGAAGCAAGAATTGTAAATAATATTTCATGAAACCAATGAACTTGTGTGCCTTGTAGCGCTGAAAACTGTCAGTCTACGGCACCAGTAACAAAGGTTTTAACAAATGCTACGTTGTGCATTATTAGAGGATTTTTTGTTTTTTCTTTTATAATATGTGTGTGTACCTAGATGTAAGATTAGCTTAACATAGGTTAAAATGTGTTAACATTATTATGTATGATATTTCATTGTTCTCATAGCTCCTTTCTGTAAACACTACTATACTAATTTTGTGATAAGAAAATAGAAAGTTTAGAGAGTCAGGAGGAATCCAGTGGTTCCAGCTCATATGATCCTGAAATACTTGTGGGAAATACTTTTTAGAGCCAGGAAGCCACAGCCTCCTCATGCCTTCAGCAAGAAGGAAGTGGTTTCTCTAAAAGCATTTGTGCATAATAGTCACTTACACTCTCTTAAAATATCCGCTGGGAATGCCCAGCACTTATTTTAACACACAACATTGCAATTAATATAAGGCTGCTGCATCCTTCTCCTGCACACACATGGTAACCTTTCAGCAAAGCGCCACTGTGCCTTAGGCTGCACGGAGGCACAGACCCATCCCTCCACCCCACCTGATGAGCTATCATTACCATTGTGTGGTGTGGAACATTACCACCCACACCCTGGACTGCAGGCCCTCATTACTCACAGAGATAAGTGATCCTCACACTCAGTAAATTACCAGTTAGTCCCTGTGCTCTCCCCCAAGTACCTGTCAGTTTGGAAATGCATATATAAAAATATATTTTAAAGACAACAGCCTTTTCCATTTTAGAGATTCCAAAGCTAAATTTCCATCTTAACTGAGACACATCTGTGAATACATTATCATGAGTCAACAAATTATTTGCTCAAAGTGTTATAAGAACTTGAAGCTTGGAAGAGAAATATTTGCATGATAACTGTCTTTGATATATCTCCAAGGCTTTTCTTATTGTACTAAAAAAATCTTAAAAAGAGTCCCTGAAAGTGTATTCATTAAAAACAGGAGGACTTCTGCCTTTCCTTAGTATAATTTCAACATCTCCACCACTATTTCAATACATAAGGTAGATTTCAACAAACACATCTTATGCCAGGAATAAACATCAAAGAAGCATACTTTTAAGATTTATTTTTTAAATATGTGTTTCTGTATTGGTATGTGTATGTGAGAGTAGATGCTCCCAGAGATTAGAAGTATGGGTTCCCCTGAATCTACCACTACAGGCAGCTGTTAGATACCAGATGCGGGCGTTAGGAACTGAACTTGGACCTTCTGTAAGAACAGTGAGTGTTCTTAAACGCTGCTCCGTCCCTCCAGGCTCTCATCTTGGAACATCTTGGAAAACTATAAATATTTTATGGGTGGCTGACAACGGGACACACAAACACAAAGGCACAGTTGTATTTTACCTCTCTCGTGCCTTCATCATTTTTACTTAGTTTGGTCACCGGACCTTTAAAACCTGTCTTCAAGTTCTCTGCCTTCTTCCCCTGCCATCTCTCAGGTCAAAGCTATAGCCTCTCCTGGACCAGAGAGGCATTTCTCTAACTATTCTCCTAGGGAAAGCATTTGATCTCCCTCTGAATCACTCGAGACACAGCTGAAATGGTCTTTCCTGGAACCTCTGCACCTGACATAATTGCCTATCTCTACCTTCTGCCGCTTCCTGTCGCACTGTGCTTAGTTCTCACTGAGCTCTTGGCTTTGATGTGCGTCCTCTCTCATGTTACTTCCTGTTTGCGAGACCATTCTCAACCTTGCTCTACATCACACACCCACACATGCTCTTTGCTCCTCCTTGTCCCTGGAATCCATTCTCTTCCACAGGCCTCATAGCACGCGCACATGCAGGTACCCATGCACCCAGGGTAGCGCCAGTGTGCATGAGGGCGTCTCACAACTGAGGTTCACCAAGCTCCCTTCTTGTCATCTTTATTTTTCTTAACATTTAATGAAACTGTCACCTACCCCCCAGTCTCTCTGAAGAACTCACCCTCTCCATACACAGGATGCTCAGGTGATGTTTCATTGATGACATCTTTAGAGAATCTAAGTTCTGAGCTGCAGGGTCTGCTCCTGCTGAGTGCCTCTCTGTCCTCAAGGCCTGGGAGGCTTCTGCATAGAAGACTTTCAGTGGGAACTCAGGAAGACAGAGAAACCTGAAAGAAGACTATGTGGCTGCCTGAATTTTAAAAGTTTAAATAAATGACAATAATATAGATCTTTTTCTTTTCTTTTTAACTCGATTGTACAGTAAAAGAAAAGAGAGTCTATAGGCTCATTCTGGCTCATTGTTGGTTGCTTATATTTAGTTTAATAATAAGTCACTCATGATTCTTATATGTTTGTGTGCTTCTGTTTTTTGTTTCCTTACCATTTTGTTAGTTATTTCTTTTATGCTTTTGAAATTCAATTTAATTACATTTCTTTTTTCTCTTTTTTTCCTTCAAACCCTTCCGTTTACCACTCCTTGTTCTCTTCCAAATTTATGTTCTCTTTTTTTGTGAATTGTCACATGCAGTTATGGGCATGTATATACATATATATTCCTGTTCTTAAAGACCATCATTTACTGCAAACTGACTCACTATAAAAGTAAATATGCATGTATACTTGTGCTCGAAAATACACACAATAATTTCATAATGGCATTTAGTTGAAGTATGTTGTTAATAAAATGCTACTCTGAATTACTTTTTTATTACATGGATTTATTTATTTTGTATGTATCGGGGATGGTACACTGAAGCATGGCATGGAAGTTAGATGACAACTTGTGGAAGTTGGATTTCTACTTTCACGATGTGGGATTAAACTCAAGCCTAGTCTTGGCTGTAATTACATACATCTGTTGAGCCATCTCATTGGCCCACACTCTGGTTTTATATATACTTACTAATAAGGTATTATTTAAAATATTGCTGACTATGTATCATCAACAACGCTGATCAAAATATTATTTGAACATGATACATGTAATTTCACTCTCATTTAAAATAATTCTATTTTCTGTTATATATGAACTAGCAGATAGATGACTTCTGAGCAAGATTTTCAATGCTGTTTCTATGTGAATTACTTATAAATCTAGTTGGTCACTAGAATTGCATATAAAGAGCCTGATAAATGTACATATCCTAGGATTTTTCCCCAACAAACCTCATCCAGGATATTTTGTAAGGCCTAGTACTCTGTACTATTCTTAAGTGTGCAGAGTGGGTGACGCTGATATGGATTAGAATTGTATCTATTACAGGGAGAAAACTTCCCTGGATCACAATGACACATACTCCATCCTTGCCAAAGGTATCAGAAAAAATGTTACAAATGAGATATAACATGGAAGTTTTCTTCTTTGTGATTAATTCCAGAGTCACCCCCATTTGGACAGAGGGATGAAATATAGGCACTACCTTTTCCTCCCTCCACTTATGAAACTCAAGATTGACAGACACAAAAAATGGAAGCTCTTCTGTCAACCCCCAAGTGGGTCCGAGACAGCTGAAGACATGCAGCTAAGAATCAGCTTGTAGAGCAAAGTATGCAGCCTAGACTTGACACAACACTTCCTTCAAGAGTCATATTAGTCCTCAGCCTCAGAATTATTTTGTCAGCAGTTCTAGGAGAAATATCTAAAATCAACATTTGCCACTTGGGGCCTTTGAAAATACTATGTATTCCTTTTTTATTTTAAGATGATTCTATCACATGTGGAAGTTTGAAAATCAATAATCTCTCCTAAATGCTTTCTATGTAACTTCCTTCAAAAGAACACAGACAGTGACCCAAATAGAGGACTGTTTTTTTTCTTGGTCCAATTTTGATGCCTAGATGGATGCTTGCCCAGTGATGCTTAGGAATGCTTGATGAACATTTACTGGTCTCTGGAGCAGAACCCTCATTTAAACAGAGAGGTGATTGGTGAGTTATTGAGAGCTTTAGGAAGACTTCAGCAGTGGTAAACTAAAGAGGAAAGACCTTTTAGAAAACCTCTATAGACTTTTCAATGGCAAAAGACCTAAAATGTCCTCCTTGGCAGCGCTTAGCATGGAAATGTGGCTCAATACTCTCAGTTCACATGGGAGCATCCAGCCACCATTGCCAGTGGTATGTAAGTTGTTCTAATCAGTGGGACTCTGTAGGAAGAATGGGTACCAAAGAAAGGCCAGGGATTTCAGCTCTCTCCAAACTGGCACCAATCCTTGAATAACCAACCAATGCCATCAAAGCATCTATAAATCATCTGGGACTTGCATGTACATTGATAATACAGTTTATTATCTACAGAGGAGAACTTGAAATAAATGCCCATTTCTCTTTATAAGTTAGTACTAATCCTGCCATCTTATTTGATATCTCACTTGCAATACACAATATGCCCTTTCCAGTAAAGCCTAGCAGTTGAAGAGACTTTTTGTACAGTTGTTTCCTATACAAATATGTAAGTCTCCTCTACCATGGTGTGCCCTACCCAATAGTAAACATCCTGGTTTCTTCTGTAGTAAGCAGAGAAGGCAAGAAGAACAAAAGTACCAGCATCTTTTTTTCCTGGTTTTTCAAGACAGGGTTTCTCTGTGTAGGTTTATAGCTTGTCCCGGAACTTGCTATATAGACTACTAGGCTGGTGTAAAAGTACCATTTTCTAGAATTTGAAGTTTGATTTCCCCAAATCATCTTAGTACCAGAAGTACCATGGAGCCTCTTTGATGTATGGTGTCCTAGTATCACTCAATATTTGAAAGAATATCCAGGACAAACTAAATTTAATGTCTGCTATTCCAGGGACTGTCTCTAATTCCCTTGTTTACTGATTTGCTGTGGAAGGTATAACTACTTCTCCATGCTTTATGGAGAGAAAACAACTAGTTTATTAATGTACAGATTTGTAAACTGTTTTGTTTTTTAAAAATCTCCCATCATATGTGGGATTTAATCTAGGGCTTCAAATTGGCCTTATAAACAGAATCTCAAGTGGCCAAAACACATTTAAGGAATTGCTCAGTATCCTTAGACATTAGGGAAATGCAAATTAAAATGACTTTGTGATACCATCTTATGTAGTGATAGGGGAGCGGGCCTGTTTTTCGTCTGGCCCAGCTCCCGCACAGCT
>LOJH01029920.1:0-17269 GCA_001685095.1 Ellobius talpinus
CTCCTCTCCTCTTACCCTTATTCGTTTTTCTTGCCCATACTGGAACCCAGAGCCTGCTAGGCCAGTTTCTACTACTTGAACCCTTTATTTTAACAAGGTGATTTGGTTCTGTGTGTCTGGGATTGAACCTAGAGCCTCATGCTTGCTGGATGAGTGTCCTGCCACTGAGCAATAAACATCTCAGCTCCCCACCCCAACTTTCTAGTTTTCTTTTTAAATCTTATGACAAGGTTGAGCTAAATTGCCTAAGACGGCCTTGAACTCACTCTGGGCTTATTGTTTTCTGAGACAGGGTCTTCAGCAATCCAGGCTAGCCATGAACTCTCCAATAGCTGAGAGTGACCTTGAATTTCTGATCCTCTGGCTTCCACCTCCTGGGATTACAGGCAGGCAGTACTGTGTGTCTGTAAAGCTGGGGATCAAACCTGGGGCTCCGTGCAACTGAGCAACAACCTTGGCCCTCTCTGAAATCACTCAGTAGCCCACAAAGGCCTTGAATTTGTGATCCTTTTACCTCAGGATTGAGGTAGGTACCATCAGGCCTTGCCTAAACTCTTTCTGGCTTCTAATCCTCTGGTTGTAATTATGACTTCACTAGATTATGTGACTACACCGGATTACGTGGCTACACCGGATTACGTGGCTACCAGATTATGTGGCTACACCAAATTATGTGGCTACACCAGATTATGTGGCTATACCAGATTATATGGCTACACTGCAGGAGGGTTTCTCATCTCATTCTATACTCAAGCTCACCAAGGCTCAGAGAGCAGAAGCTAGCTGGAAGTTATCATCACTCCTTAGTACTCATGAAGAGAGATGAATAGAGGGAGATTCAGGGTCCATGAGCCACCCCAGAAATGTCGGCATTTCAGACAGTGTTGACCCAGAAACACGCCCTTGCTCCTCCCAGAGTCTTACTTCTCCTGAGGACTTACTTCTGAGTGTTCCTGTTCTCTCTCTTCAACATGTTTCCAGAGGGAGTAGCCAGGAGGTTCCTATCTGCTGGCCACAGTGGATGGGTCCAAGAGTAAGGGCCTGATACAACTGTTCCTAGGAATTGTGATCTCATTCTTTCTCTAGAAATGAAAATCTTAGCCTCTGTTTGTCAGTGATATAGAGAAAGTGGTTGAAGCCAGGCTGAGTGGTACATGCCCACAATCTCAGCATGTAGGAGGCTAGGGTTGGAGAAGCATGAATTCAAGGCCAACGTGGGCTATACCAGACCTTGTCAGAAACACAGATAGAGATCAGGGAGGGAGCACACTTGGAGAAGGAGGTGCTAGGAAACCGGAATGAGAAACAAACGAACAAACAAAACGCGTCCTAGGGGTGTTTGATCAAGGGCTCTACTTGATCTGGGGCCCCACCCTTCCTCTCCTTCCTGGGCCTAGCCAGCTCAGTGTCCAGCTGAGCATCCCCACCTACCCACAGTATCCTCTTTCCAGTGTGGCAGCTGAGCCTACAAGTATGCATCAGTTAGTCAATAGACCAGAGGACAAAAGCAGTCTGTCTTTCTACATATCCATTGATGCACGGAGCTTTCTTTCCAGATGATACCAGATAAAATTGACTCCTCAATAGGAGGGGCTAAGGCGCATTGTCTGTAGGGTAGTTGTCAGAGTGCTGTGATTCAACAGGTGCAGAGAGCTCCTGCTCAGTGTGCCCTAAGGAATGGGGGAGGCGAAGCCCATGTTCAGCCTTAGGTTCAGTTCTTGCTTACAGCAGAATCCTGCTTAATAAGTTCAAAAAGTGATGGCTTTAGGAAGTCACCCCCAGACGGACACCGTGACAGTTGGAGCTGGACCCATCCACAGATGGTCATTAAACTCATGAGCAGAAAACTGGGCATGATGGTGCACACCTGTGACCTCAGCACTTGGGAGGTGGAGGCAGGAAAATCAGGAGTTTAAGGTCATCCGCAGCAAAAAAGACAGTTTGCACTTAGCCTGGCCTGCATGAGACCCTATCTCAAATATCCAAAAACTTTGGATCACCAAGTCTGATGGCCTGAGTTTGACCCCAGGGTCAAACATCCCTCAGAGTGCCTCAGAAAGCATCCTTTAGCCTCTGCTTGCATACCTCGGATCATGGAAAACTCACTACTCTGTGCCTTTGGATGCATCTTAGTGTGGGAGCCCGAGCTACTGATAGCAATGGGAAACTGGACAGTGCCCAGACGAACTGGGCCAAGTACTCCTAGCTACCGAAAAGATACAGCAGCATGCAGCCTGCGAAGCTGATAAGGGCTTGGCCTATCTTAATGCATGGAAATGTGTTTCTGTGGCAATCCGACGCGATAAGGACAGAACAGAAATTGCCTTGGCATAGGAAGTGTGATTGTGTTAAAACATAAGTGTGTCCAATAAGCGCTGCTAGATAATTTTGAAAGGTGTAAACACCTGCAAGCTACCTTGATTTTTTTTAATATTTTTTTTTCCTCTTTATTTTGCTGATGTTGGTCCTTGCATGTAGGACCACATGCACGCTAGGCAAGCAATCCACCACTGAGGAACACTCCAGGCCCAGCCTAATTTGATAAAAAAGTACTGTGTGTGTGTGTGTGTGTGTGTGTGTGTGTGAAATTTTAAATGAAATTTAGAATTCCTAATTTTTTCAAAATCTTTGAAATTTTTTAAATACATTTTTGTTTATGTATTTCCACGTGTGTGCACAGCACATGCATGGCAATCAGAAGACAGCTTGTGGGAGTCTGTCCTCTTCTACCTTGTGGGGGATGGGATCAAACTCAGCTCATGGGTTTGACAGCAAATGCTTTTACTCCAGTATTTAGAATTAAAAAAAAACCTACAAAAATCAAAACAAAGCAAAACCCACTTTTTATTAAACGACTTGAAAGCTGGGGAGATGACTCAAATAAGCGTAAGGTAAAGACCTGAGTTCAGAGCCCCAGAACTCACGTTGAAGCCAGGCCTGGTGGTGCAGACCTGTGACTCCAGAGGCCATGGGGTGGAGAGAGGAGGACCCCAAGAGATGAAGCAGTAAGCTTTAGGATCAGTGAGAGAGCCGATCTCAAAAAAATCAGGTGAATGGGGCTTGAGAGATGGCACATCAGTTAAGGGCACTCGCTGCTCTTTCCGGAAGACACAAGTTCAGGTGCCAGCACTTATTCTGGGTATCTCACAGCTGCCTGTAGCTTCAAGCCCAGGGGATACAATACCCAATTCTGCCTCCAGTGGCGTTCACACACATGTGCCATGCTCTCACATGTGTATGTGTATATATGTTTCTGCCTCCAGTGGCGTTCACACATATGTGCCATGCTCTCACATGTGTATGTGTATATGTTTCTGCCTCCAGTGGCATTCACACGGATGTGCCATGCTCTCACATGTGTATGTGTATATATGTTTCTGCCTCCAGTGGCATTCACACACGTGTCATGCTCTCACATGTGTGTGTATATACATGTTTCTTAGAAAAATAAGGTGGAGAACTGACTAACAAAATACACCCTGACATCAACCTCTGACCTCCACACATGCTTGCCTAAGATGAGCACACCTCTTATACACACACACACACACATACACACATTCACTTACACATATGGATTTGGGATTGTTTATTTATTTACTAAATTTTTGTTGTTGTTTTCTTGAGACTGGGTTTCTCTTTAGCTTTGGAGCCTGCCCTGGAACTCATTTTGTATACCAGACTGGCCTCAAACTCACAGAGATCCTCCTGTCTCTGCTTCCTAAGTGTTGGGATTTAAAGGTGTGCACCACCACCACACAGCTGGATTGTTGCTTTATTATGGATTGAAAGGGGCTACAATCTAAAGTCTAAGGCCCTGTCTGAACACTGTATGAAAGAATAACATAATTGATTAGTGATGCCTGCCAAGGTTGACTGGATTGATTAGTGATGTCTTCCACAAGTGAAGGATAAGCAATTACTGTCATAGTCTTTTTTTGTTTTGTTATTAATACAGGAACCACATAGACAAGTCTGTCCTCAGACTCACAGAGATATGCCTGCCTCTGCCTCCTGAGCGCTGGGATTAAAGGCGTGTGCCACCACACCCAGCTTGACAAGCATGCAACTCTTGTCATATTCTAGAAACACTATCAGCTCCCTGTGTGACTCTGTCATGCCAGCTGTGTGCAAAAAGAGACTCCTTTTTTGCGTTAGAGGTTGTAAAATTTGAGTAAGTCATGGGGCTAGGAAATAAATACCCTAAAGAAAAGAAAGTCAGTTTTCCAGAGTGATTTCAGAGCAGGTGGGAGCACTTTGTGGGCGTGGCCTAGCTTGAAAGGGGAGGTAGCTTTCACAGGTGGATGTGTGAAGTGCAGGGCCGCTAAGGGGAAAGCAAGAAGGATGCATAGACTAGAAAGGGAAGGTGAACTTGAGGCAGAACCTGGAATAACAGGGTGTGAGGAGGGGCAGGTATGCGGATGTGAACACTCAGCGTCTGCACACTGGGATCTTCAGCGAGGAGAAATGCACCAGGGCAGGAGTGGGTAAGATCAGGAGCAGTAAGGGGGCTCAGTGGGTAGAGGTCTTGTTGCCAAGCCTGGTGACCTATGCTCGGTCCCTAGGGTCCACTTGATGAAAGGAGAAAACTGACCCCAGCAAGCTGTCCTCCTCTGACCTCTGCATATCAGCCACAGCACACAAGTGCCCATGCATGTAAATACACACACAACATACATATGTATATAAATGTAATTTTAGAATACCCCCAGGAACCGCTGGTGAGCCATCAGAGACTGCTGGAGATCAAGGGCCAGGCAGGCTGCACTGCCGGGGTGCATGGTGTGTGGGACAGAGAATGACAGCCTTGGTGGTTTCTGAGATGTCCTCAGGGCTTGGAGATCCATGACACATAAAAAAGTGAGCTTCATAGATATTGAGCAGGGGACAGACCAGGAGCGGTGGGTATCTTGGGACATCTAGGAACCCTAAAGTGACTGATGGAGCTGTCAGAGGGTCAGCGTGGGTCCACGGGGCTGCAGAAGCCCTGGGGCCTATCAACTGAGCAGGGATGTCCTGGCCTGCTCTGTAGATGTGGTGGAACTTGGCCTGGAAGTTTGACTGACGACCCTGGGGTCCTGGCAAGTCAAGGAAAGGTCTTTGAAGGGTGAGGTTGGGGGATCCAGCAAGCCTACAGGATTTGAATATTCCAGTTTCGCAAACTTCCACTATTTTTTTCCTGCTCTCCCAAAATCTGAGGGTTCTCTTCCTTTCTCCTCCAGTCCAGACTCCAGGGGGTCTCTGGAGACTGGAGAGAAGGAGAGCTGAGCTGGTCTTGAAACACAAGCTTGCAGAGACCTCCTGATCTGTGCCAGGCCCAGGCAGACTTCTGGTCTCCCACCCCCCTACTGTCCTCATCACAGGCCTGGGGAAGTTCCAGAACTCTGGCCAGGTGGAGGGCAGCAGTGGCAAGAATGGAAAATTCCTACTGGATAGATGACATAGGTGGCTCGCAGTCTGGTTCAACCTTCTGCCTACGATCCTAGGGTGTGATAAATCTATATGGGGCCCTGAGTCTGGGGTAAAGGAGGACAGAGAGGGTGCTAGCTGGGGACTGTCCGCTCACTCCAAATAGTAAGCTTGTTGGTGTCCAGGCTGGTGGCCTAGCTAACACAAGTCGTGGGAATGTCGTAGCAAGGTTAAGAGAGATGGAGAGCGTGGTTAGTGGAGCTGAGTAAGGACTTGGGAGAGGGTAATGGGAGAAACAGAGGAAGGTTTAGAAGCCCTAAAGATAGAGGGTGCCTGGCCTAGTGGTATAGGGCCTATTATCCTACCTACCCTAGAGCTGAGGCAGGACATTGACAAGTTCAAGACCTGTCTAGGCTACAGTGTGAGTTCAAGTCTAGCCTGTGTAATTTAGCAAGTGTTTGTCTCAAAAACACAAAGATGCAGGTACAGTAGCTCATGCCTATAATTCCTGAACTTGGGAAGATAGGGCAGAAAGATTGTTGAGAATTCCAGGCCAACCTGAATGAACTACATACATAGTGAGTTCCTGGCCAACCTGGGCTACAGTGTGAGACCTGGATTCCAAATTTAAAAAAATTGAATTACAAATAAAAATAGCCTGATCATGCAACCATGGGGACTTGAGGTTAGATCCTCATCACCCATGAAAAGAGCAGGATGAGGTGGCATCTATAACCTGGCATTGGAGGACAGAGGCAGATGTGGCCCAGGGGCTCATTAGCCTTCAGTTTAGATGGGTTCAGTGAGAGATGCCATCATAATAAGGTAGAGGGCCAGAAAAATGGTTCTGGGTAAAGGAGCCATCAAGCCATCAAGCCTAAGTTCCATCCCCAGGACTCACATGGTGGAAAGAGAGAAAAAATTCTCACAACGATGACACGTGAGCACCTCCCTCCTCCCTCCTCTCTTTCTCACACAGAGTAAAAATATTACAATTCATTCGAAAATTTAGAAAATAAGGTGGATAAGCAATCAAAGAAGACATTCAGACATCAGCCCCTGGCCTCCACGTGTGCCTGCATAGATGACTGCATGTGTACACACAAGTAAACACGCATCCAACACATGCACATGCCCTCAGATGGGCTGCAGTATAGCTCAGTGGTAGTTGGCTAACACATATGAGACCCTAGTCTCAACCCCCAAATCCCCAGCCAAATAAAACCCCAGGTAGCAATGGGGAGGGAGGAGAGACAAGGAGGGAAGCAGGCAGTTTGGCCCCTCTGCTCACATCTTGCTCTGGGCATCTGTTCTGGTTCAGACGGCCAGAGGTGGTGTGACCATCCCCTGTGAGTGAGTCCTGCTGTATTGGAACAGGAGTCCAAAGCCACCACTCCATTCTGGCTTCATCCTCCAGCACCGGCCTCAGCATCAGCACCACCCACACGGTCACTGTCGCCACTATGATCATAACCAGCAGCCTGATTCCTGAGCCCCCAGACACCCTGAACTCCAGCTCCTAGAGGTTTAAGGGCTACTGGGAGGCAGGACTTAAGTTGGACCTCCAAGTACGTCACTTGTAGGTAGAACAGCAGCTCTTAGGGATTTGTCCCCAAGGGAAAACCAATAAGGCCTGGAGACATTTCGGTGGCTGCAACTGGGGGATTACTCCTGGCACTTAGTGGGCGATCGGCTACTGCTAGTACCCTACAGAGGACAGGGCCATGCCCAGAACAGAGAATTATTTCCTTCCAAATGTCACTAGTGCCAAGCTTGAGGAACCAACCATCAGGTCCCTGGTCCCTCACTCAAGCCCTCACCCCCCAAATGCCCTTATTATGCGTCTGGTTCCCAGAGTTGTAATCTTTGCCCCTCCATGGTGTGGCCACTTTGTTCCCTTTTATCGCGCACCTTCTGGCCGTCCCTGCTGGAATAGAAAGTCAATAAGATGAAAAGTGCCGTAGTCATGTTCCAGAAGGAAAAACACACAGAAACCACTGATACACAGAGTCCGGGGGGCTGCGCAGCTTGGGGGGGTCATGCTTACCCAGGGCTGGGAGGCAGGGGCCGGGCTAGCTCCCGGGTATATAAAAGGAAGGAGCATACTCAGGGCTTCACTCCACCACAACGGTCGAGCTCGAAGTGGTTTATCCTGTGAGACCAGCTTCGAGTCAGCATCATGAAGTGGATGGTCGTAGCCTTGCTCTGCCTCCCTCTCTTGGAGGCAGCTTTGCTCAGGTGAGACTGGACGTGGACAACAGACTCAGAGAGCCTTACGTGGGGGCCAGTTACCTGGAGCCTGTGGAGGCCAGACAAGGGTATCAGATCCCCTGGGACTGGAGTTACAGCTGGTTGTGGGTGCTGAGAATTGAACCCTGCTCCTCTGGAAACGCAAACAGTGCCTTTAACTGCTGAGCCACGTCTACCACGACTACCCAGTCCCTTACTGGGTCTTCATGGTAACCTAGAGATAATTTAAAGCAGAGGGAGGATTCACAGAGGTTATGGATAATTCCCATAGACTTGAGTATCTATAGTCAGTACCTCATACTTTCTTTTTTCAAATTATGACTCAATTTAGTTTGTGTATGGGAGGAGACTGTGAGTGTATTGGTGCCACTGAATACATGTGGAGGTCAGAGGAGGACAGCAGGAGTCACTTCTCTCCTTCGACCACATGGGTTCTAGGAGCTGAACTCAGGTCGACAGGCTTGGCAGCAAGCGCCTTTACCTGCTGAGCCATCGTACCAGGCCTGCTACCTGGTAGTTTCTTGGGTGAAAAGCCAGCTCCTCTCAGAAACTTCTGCAAACTCCGCAGAGGTGGTTGGTGTGGCTCTTGTGAAGGGGTTAGCAGAGAAACTCTGAAATGTCCTAGAGTCCTAAAAGAATGAGGATTTAAGATGGAGAAAGAAGTAAAAGAAAAAGGGATTCTGAGTTGCAGAGCAAGCAGGTGGATCTGCAGAGGTCCCTGGGAGGTGGCAGCCAGTAGCTCTTAGATCATGCTTATGGTAACATGGGGAAGCTGCGGCGCCTAACTTCCAACTCTGGAACTCCTAAGCCACTTTCCCCAAGGACTGTCTGGGGAGGCACAGAGATGTCCCTGGGCTGGAGGTAGGGTTAGTACTGTTCCCCCTCACACAATGCTGGGTCACCTCAATCAGTGCTCGGTGGCAGAGGGCCACCATAGGAAGGAATCCTTTGAGGTGAACCTGCTTTCTCTGGCACCTTTAAACACGTGCCAGAGTGGCTGGGATGTGGCTCACTGGGTAGGAGCTTGTGTGATGCCCTGACTTCGATCCCCAGCTCTCTATAAACTAGGTGTGGTGGTGCATGCTTGGGAGGCAGAGGCAGAAGGATCAGAAGTTAAAGGCCGCTCTTTGATAAGTATTCTGCTTGAGACTAACCAGAGACACATGAGACCCTATCTCAAAAGCATAGACACTGATTCTAAGGATAGTTCTCCAAGTCACCCTTCCCTTCTTGGGAGGGAATTCCAGCATATATCAGACAGAGCAGGGGGCCTGGGTAGCTGGGGTACTTTCATGTGGGGTGAAGGTGGATGTGGCTGAAGTTGATTAGTTTATAAATCTCGGAATAAACATTAAGAAGGAGTTTGAGAACAAGAGGAAAGGAGAAGAAAAAGATAAAGGGAGAAAAAGCTGGAAAGAAATCAAGACAGAAAGATGGGGAGACAGACAGATACAAACAGTGGGCATGTGCGAGGCAGAGCATCAGAGAGATTGAGGTACAGGATAGAGGGAAGGGGAGACAGAGAGAGACAGGGGCCAGAGATGGGGAGGGGGAGTGTAGAAGGAGAAAGGAAGGAGGGAGGCCCCCACCTGACACACAGCCTTCTGTAGGGTCCCCCTGAAGAGGATGAAGACTATCCGAGAGACCATGAGGGAAAAGGGTGTGCTCAATGATTTCCTGAAAAACCACAAGTATGACCCTGGCCTGAAGTACCGCTTTGGCAACTTCGGTGACTTTAGTGTACTCTACGAGCCCATAGCCTACATGGACGTAAGTCTTAACACCACTGTCCCTGCTGCCAAAGCTGAAGGTTCCCTGTCTTCCCACCCTGGGGTGCACTCCCTTCTTCCAATCTGCTATGGGCCACTGTTGGAAGAGCTTGGGGTGGGGTCCTTACCGACCTTGCAGTCCTCAGAGAGCTTGGTGACTGCCCTGGGCAACATAAACTGAGCATCCTTGGGTTTGGGGCAGATTTCCAGGGAAGACTAGGGCCACTGATTTTAGTGTGGTTTAGAGGGCAGCATCTGGGTCCTTTCCTGCATACCTGTGAAGTTGCGGAGCCCCTGGATCCCTCAGAGCTAACCAGTCTACCCATGATATCCTCTCTCCCTCATCAGGCTGCCTACTTTGGTGAGATCAGCATCGGAACTCCACCCCAGAACTTCTTGGTCCTTTTCGACACTGGCTCCTCCAACCTGTGGGTGCCTTCTGTCTACTGCCAGAGCGAGGCCTGCAGTGAGTGCTGGGTGGGCAGGGAAGGGAAGCTGGGGGAAATCCACCTCTGGAGAAGATGGTGGTGTTTTCAGGCACATGACATATCCAAGCCTTGTCAAAGAGGCTGGCCCTGCAGCTGGGTGGCTCTTTTGCCTTTTCTGCTAAGCAGCAAATACACCTTCATCTATGCCAGCCCACCTCACCCACTCCATTTTCTTCCATCCCACCCATCCTGATGACCAGGACAATAGCATCCTTTTTCTTGTGGGTCATCTCCACTCGCTTCACGGCAGTCAGTTCTGCCTTCTATTAACCCCACGTTGGCATCAGGTGTGTCTAAAGGATGGGCTGGAATAACTATGGATGTGGCCTTGTCCTGCCGTACTTTGGTCAGGCAGATAGAATTTGGTCAGGCATTTTGTAATACTGCTTTTGTCCCTGCCTGAGTCTTGGGATCCTATTATCTCTGGTCCAAGAGGTCTCTCTTTGGCTATATCTCATGCTGTCTCAGGATCTTGGTATGACCAAGTTCTTGAAGGGGTGGAGGCTGTGGGATGAAAGGTGCTTAGTGGCCCATTCACTCCCACCGTGGATGAGCAGTCAGTCTGTGCTATGGCTTTTCTGGGACCTAGGACATGGAGATAAAGTCCAGCCAACCCTGCCCAGAGAGACCAAAGTCCCAGAGCTTACCCTATAAATCACAGGAGGCTTTCAGGTCATGGGTGATTCGAAGGCGGGAGCCTCAGCTGATCACCCCTTGCTGTCACGAGTAGGGGATGCTGAAGCCCCGAGTTTAAGCACAGGCTGAGGAAGAAGTCCCCTCCACTCAACAATCTGACCTCTATGTCATGCCTCCCCTGCAGCCACACACACCCGCTACAACCCTAGCAAGTCCTCTACCTATTACACGGAAGGACAGACCTTCGCCCTGCAGTACGGCACCGGCAGCCTTACCGGCTTCTTTGGCTATGACACTCTGACCGTGAGTGCGACTTCCTGCCCCTGGGTCGGGGTGGGAGGAAGATGAGGGCCTTAACAAAGCCCCTGAAACATGGTGGAAAAGCTCATAGGATGGGAAGTCAGCACGAGACCTTGTCTATTCACGATGCTGATGCTTGCTGACGGTGGTCCTTCTGTCAGGATTGCTGGGAAAGCCATGATGAACCCTTTGGTTGTGGCCATTCCCCTTCAAGAGCATAGCTGTTCAGAGGAGAGAGGGGGTGGCGGAGACAATGCAGTGATGCTCCTGATTCTCGGGAGGGAAGATGGCTGCTACCAACTTATGAAGGTGTAGGAGGAACTGAGGCAAGGAGAGAGGAACAGAGTTGTCTCTGGGGAGCGGTGGGGGATCGAGGTAGGTCCGCCTGGTGTGTCACTATCTCTCTATTTTAACCTCTGCTCCAGGTCCAAGGCATTAAGGTCCCCAACCAGGAGTTTGGCCTGAGTGAGAACGAACCCGGCATTAATTTCGTCTATGCAGACTTCGATGGCATCATGGGCCTGGCCTTCCCCGGCCTGTCGGCCGGTGGTGCCACCACTGCCATGCAGGGCTTGTTGAAGGAGGGTGCTCTCTCCAAGCCCCTCTTCGGTGTCTACCTTGGCAGGTAAGCAACCATTTAAGAATTTCTCTGCCTTCCACTGCCCAACAGTGGCTCAGAGGCTTGTGGGCTGAACGCTTTGCCCACACCTGTCCCAGCCAGAGCCTTCCTCTCCAGCTCTGGAATTTCACACTCCCCACCCCATATCTGTTTCCTGTCCACTCCTATTTTTCAACATTTATTTATTTGTGTTAGAGCAGGGGTCGGGGTACACGCCACAGCGAACTCGTAGAGGTCAGAGGACAACTTGCAGGAGCCGGTTCTCCTCTTTCACTGTGTGGGTCTCAAAGATGGGTCTCAGGCTTGGCCACAAGAACCTTTATGTGCTGAGCCAACCGGCCAGCCCATGCAGGTGTTCTTTGTGTTCCTTGGCTGTGACAAGCTCTCTATTTCCAG
The DNA here is from genome assembly GCA_001685095.1 of Ellobius talpinus. NCBI lineage: Eukaryota > Metazoa > Chordata > Mammalia > Rodentia > Cricetidae > Ellobius > Ellobius talpinus. Next base: position 11,868 of record LOJH01029920.1, read on the forward strand.
CTCAAATCTGGGAGTGGCTTCATTCTAGCTCTTCCTGGGTCAGCCTCTGTGCCCCCCCCCNCCCGAGGTCCCTCTCTGGCTGAGATTTTCCACTCTGTATCTCTTTTGTATAGTAATTTCTTGCTTCATCCCCTTTGATCTGCTGTCCCAGCTGGTCCTGGAGTCTTTGGGGCTTGGCCTGGGATTGACCTCTAACCTGTTGTTATCTTTCCAGCAAACACAAAGCAGGCCTCGCCTGGGCCTCCGGTTTCTCTCTTTTTTTCTCCAGAGTTAGCCACCTTCTAGAACGTGCATACACTTACTGTGACTTAAGGGCCTGACTCTGACATTGGCACCTTCACTGTCACCAGCCCTACAGACTTGTTTTGTGCTTCTGCTTACAATCACTCTGCATGTCACCTTTGGGAGCTCCATCCATCCCTGCTTTGCTCCTCCTCTAGTGGGTGGGGCCCACATGGTGGCTGCCTGCTCAGAGGGGCTGGGACTCATGGGACAGCATCACTCCAGAGGCTGAAGCACTGGAGATTTTGAGAGGCCCACACAGGGAGCTCATCTGGGGGAAACACATTCCATCTTCAGGAAGCCCCAGCCTGAGGGAGACAGAGCCCATCCACAGGGAACCCCAGTCTGAGGGTACCTGTCCACAGGGAGCTCCAGTCTGAGGGGACCTGTCCTCAAGGAGCCCCTGTCTGAGGAGACCTAGCTCATCCGCAGAGAGCCTCAATGTGAAGTGAGGTCAGGAGCTGTTTTCTGAAGATGGCTAACTCACCACAGGATGCTGTTCATTCCTTATCCTTCCTTTTGTCTTCTGTAGCCAGGAGGGATCTAATGGTGGACAGATTGTTTTTGGAGGTGTGGACAAGGACCTCTACACTGGGGAGATCACCTGGATTCCTGTCACCCAGGATCTCTACTGGCAGATTAGCATCGATGAGTGAGTCTGTGGTGGGATCTTGGGGAGTGTAGCCTTCTCTGCTTGCACCTCCAAACACGATAAACCATCCATTCATCCAGGCACTGCTGGTTGGGATGGGTGGGAGAGGACTTTAAGATATGCCATCCCCCGGAGTCACAGCTAACCTATGCAGGAGCATCAGAGTCGAGCTAAATCTGGAGAAGAGGGGCGACACATAAAATCTCAATCATGAGGTCCCCTGTAGTCCAACGCCACAGGTTAGAAACTGAGTGTGTTTCAAAGTCCTTGCAGCAACCGGTGGCTCTGGCTTTCACTGTGTCTACAGCCTTCCTTGAAACTTTGAAAGTAGGTTCAATGGCCATTCATATGGCTTTGAAGAGACTCTAGGGTAATATGAAGTGGGGTCCCCTTACCTTCCTCATTGATGGCTTGTCTCTGTGTGCAGCCCCCTGTGTCACTGTGGTGGGAGGCCCCCTCTGCCTGCCCTGAACAGGTGGGAACTGAGGCTGCTGTCTTCTTACCATTCAGCTTCCTTATTGGTGGAACCACCTCTGGCTGGTGCTCCCAGGGCTGCCAAGGCATTGTAGACACTGGCACCTCTCTCCTCACCATGCCCTCTCAGTACCTGAGTGACTTTCTGCAGGCCATAGGAGCTGAGGAAGAATATGGAGAGGTGAGTATGGTAGGCAGGGCTCCCCCTCCCTCAGGAATGGCCATCTTATGGGGTGACAGGACTGTGTGTGCCACTTACAGCTTCTCTTTGGGCCTCCAGGCTTTTAGCTACTGAGGGCACTGGCGGGGAGTGGCCCTGGCAGGGTGTGGCCCTGGCAGGGTGGAGACCTGGAGGCTGGAGCTGAGGAAGTAGGGTAAAGCAAGACTCTCTTCTGAGCTAAAGTCACTTTGGAATATGGATTAAACACTGCCTGGCCTTTAGGGTTAGAGAAAATGACTAGAAAGCGGGACCAAGCAGATGAGTGACAAGGGACAGCTCTGTGGTCCACATGTTCTCACCCCCACAGGGTCAGTCTCTCTCCTGCTCTCTCCACCCTAAGGCCAGTGGAGAGCTTGACTACTGAACCCATTCTCCTAAGTTTGGGGAAACTGAATGGTTTCCATGGTCTACAGAAATGTATGTTAAAGGGCACTTGCAGAGGAAGGGCAACAATCCACACTCTCTCTCAGAGTGGAAATCCAGTCAGGAGCAAAGCTTTAGGGTAGTGGGCTCCTCAGGGTTCCTTGAACCCCTCCCCATCTGTGCCAATGCTACTGAATGTTAATAGTAGCTGAGTCAGCATTGCCTTGGAGCTGTGCCCCCCCAACCCAAAGCAGACTGGGGTGTGGATCTAGGGTTTAGGGTGTGAGGTGGCAGGCGTGATGAGTACAGGCCTAGGGTGCTGAGGTGGCAGGCATGTTGGACACTGTTCTAAGTGAGACATATCGGCATGTGCCGTGTTCCTTTCTGCAGTATTTTGTGAGCTGTGACAGTGTCAGTAGCCTGCCTACCTTCAACTTTGTCCTCAACGGTGTCAAGTTCCCTCTGTCACCCTCTTCCTACATCCTCCAGGTAAGGCCTAGTTCCTATGGGCAGAGCCGCTGGGATCTAGAACAGCTATGCAGAGGTTTGAGGCTTAACTGTCAGGCTGACCTGTTGCAGGCCAGGAGCAGGGGAGGGTAGTCTGAGGAGGAAGCCCTCCACTCTGTAGAACCATGGCAATCTGAAGACAGCTATTGGGGAAAGAGCACCCTCTCTCCCCGAGCCCCAACAGCCCCTGCTGTGGAGGGGCAGCTGTCCCATGAGCCCCTGGGCAGTCTTTGAGTCATTCAGTTGCTGAAGTTCAGTTCGCCCATGAGCATGTGAGAGAATGCTGTCTTCTGTTGAACAGGAGGATGGCTACTGCATGGTGGGCCTTGAGAGTTCCCCTCTGACCTCTGAAGATGGCCAGCCCTTCTGGATCCTTGGGGATGTCTTCCTCAGGTCTTACTATGCCGTCTTTGACATGGGCAATAAGAGGGTGGGCTTTGCCACTGCTGTCTAGACTTGCCATCTGGACCCTGTGCCCTTCTTCTTCTCAACCTCCCCCAACTTGTGAGGGGTACCCTTTGTCCTTGCCCTCAGTCTCCAGCCTTCCCTTTCTGTACCCTACACTTTCTCTGATAATAAATAGTTCTCCACATTGACCATCCTGTTGGGTCATTTGTATGGGATGTGTGGGTGGGAGAGCTGGGTAAAGTTGTGACTCAGACTACTGGGTCTTCGGGACTGTGGGAGTGGTGATCATGGCAAGTTCCACTTTGACCTCAGTGGCCACGAGGTTTCCCGGTGGGTCATTGAGATGCTAAGCGAAGTAGAGTTTGAAGCCAGGCTTGGACATAGGATGTACCCTTCAGAGTTTAGAGCCTCTTCTCAGATTCCCTCTGAAGACTGGTGATGGGAGCAGGGCTTGTACTGATGGGCAAATGGGAAACATCCTGCTGAACCACACCTCAGACTCCACAGACCTCAAGGCCACGGGAATGACCCCTAGCAACGTGCCTGTTTGTCTCTTCAGTTTTGAATCCATTTTGACTAGAATTTTCTGAGGGATGTTGTACCCATGTTCATTTCTAACAGTTATGGGTCCTTGAGGAAGCAAGATGCTTATTTCTAGGAAAGCTGCAGAAGATTGAGGCTGAGTTAAAGTGACTATATTTTTACCCAACCTCCTAAATCCAAGGACTTGTGTTTGAAGGAGGAGGGTTGCCCCTCGCCTATGGACAGGTTGGCCAGTTCTTTCCCTGGCATTCTCTGGCTTTTTCTGGCCAGCTCAGTTAGAGGTCTGTTGCTCTAGACTTTATTCTTGCACATCCTTAGCAGTTTCTCAGAAAGCCCCAGAAATATGGGGTCACATGAAGGGGGAAGAAGAGGAAGAAGATGAAGAAAATAAAGGGTAAAGTGGAGGGAGAGAGGGAAGGGGGAAGAAAAGGGCAGGAGGTGTGGAGAAAAGGAGGTAGTGGGAGAAGGAGTAAAGAAAAAACAGGGAAAGAAAGCTAAGAATGTTATCTTAGCACTCTGAGCTTCTGTTTGGAGGAAGAGACAAGCTAGGAGACTGGAAAACTTCTGAACAGTAAAATGGCAGTGATGTGGTTCCATCTTATACTTACAGGCAGGCACAAAGGGCAAGATCCAAACGGAGACAGGACAGAAGGGGAAATTATGGGACTTGAGAGGAAAAGGTATCCTCCTCATTCTGCAGTCTGGATGAAGTCTTCTGTCAGCTGAGAATCATGACTTCTAGGACAATGAACATCTCATGTGAGGGCTGCCAACGCAGAGGTCATCTCATTAAGTGGTTAAACAAACAATCCAGAATGGGGACACGCTCTTGGCAAGCAGAGGCAGGCAGATCTCTGTAAGTTCGAGGGCAGCATAATCCACTAGTGAATTCTGAGCCAGCTAGGGTTATTTGGTGAGTCCCTGCTTCAACAAAATAAAACAATGGTAAACACAACAATAAACCAGGCTTAAGGCCTGAGCATGTGTGTCCTGGAGTCAAGCCTCAGCTCTCCCCCAGACAGTTTGGGAACCTGACAAGTAAGACTGTTTTGTTTACAGTTAAGATAGCCTCACTTCCTTTATGATCTTTAACCTGGTCAATTACAACACTATCAGGTCCACCCCAGGAAACATCCTGCGATCTCATTTAAGTTTCTCAGCAGTCCTCTGAAGATAACTTCAGAGATCATCAAAACAAGAAAGCTGGCCATTGTAAAAAAACAAAGAAGCCCACACCCAGTTTCTCTGGTGGGCCTATCCTTTCCACTTTCCCTGATCGCCTCTTTCTCTTAAACTCTGTGTTTTAAATATATATTTAAAAATATATTTTTAAGTCTGGCAGTGGTGGCACAGGTCTTTAATCCCAGCATTTGGGAGGCAGAGGTAGAAGGATCTCTGTGAGTCTGAGGCCAGCCTGGACTACAGAGTGAGTTCCAGGACAGCCAAGGCTACACAAAGAACTCCTGTTAACAAAAGCAAACAATATATATGTTATTTTTATACATTTACATATATATTTTTAAATAAACTACAGTTCTGCTTCATACTGGCTTGTCCTGAAATGATAATAATCAATAGAACGGCAATTATTATTATTATTTAGCAAAGCGGTCAAAAGTCTGTAAGTGGAGGTTCCTAAAGGATGAAGTAACTCCTCAGTCTGCTGCTGGCAATCCTGAGAGTGAACACCTTCGCATAAACCAGAAAGGACCACCTGGGACCCTATATCTTTCTCACCTTCCTGGAAAAGAAGCTTGGTATTGGTCCTTTCACAAAATGTCATAATGTAGTAGGTCCTACCTCGGGACACCACTGATAGAGAAGAGAAAGAAAATCTGAAAAGGGGGAAAGGGGACAAACTTTTAAAGTCAAAAGTTGATTCCTTGGGACCCCGGCCAGCAGAGTAGAACTGCAAATCCCGGCGAGCCCCGCGCGGCGGAGGGACTACGTTTC
>LOJH01029921.1:0-17269 GCA_001685095.1 Ellobius talpinus
CCCGCCAGCCCCTAGTCACAGACAGCACGAGCCCTGGCCCACCCGGGGCTCGCAGCTCCACCTCCCCCACCGCGATACCCCTCCACCTCCCAGATCCCCTTTGTTGCCGGGAGCTAGGTCCCCAAAGGTGCCAGGAACTGGAGCCCGTACGCTCGGAGCACGCCTGTGGGACCCCCGGGCGCCCAGGGGTAGCAGAGGCCGAAAGGGAGGCAGGCACGGTTCGGGTCCCCCAGTTTACATCCCCTGGGGTCCCCCACTCTCCAGTGCACTACTCCCTCCCCCACCCCCTTCTCCATCCGGGGCGTGACCCCTTCCTACGCCCGAGAAAGAGGAAGCTTCGAGTTGCAGGGGAGGGGAGAGTGGGGGTAGGGAAAAGTGCAGGAAAAGAAGGGGGGCGCGAAAAGTTTTGGAGTGTTGAATGTGGTTCGCAAAGAGGGACTCCCCACTGTCCGGCGCGCCTGCCCAGGCCCCCAGGTCCTCCCAACGTCCGCAAGGAAGCACCCCAAAGTCTAACAATAAGCACACGCTGGAGGGACAGCACCGAGGCCCACGATGCTCAGCCTCGCGCTCACGCAGCCATCGCTCCCGGGAGCCCGCCTCCCACCTGGGCTAGGGACCTTGCGGAGGGAGGGTATTACCGGAGGGCCGCCGCCGCCGCCGCGTCCTGGTGCTGGTGGCTGCTGCAGCAGCCCGGCTCTGCTGGAGGGTCCTTGTGGCGTGGTGTAGAGGAGGCTGCCGGCGGCCGGTTCCGCGCCGGGGACACTGGGGAGAAGGGGGCCGGCGGCCAGGGTGCCGCTTTGGAGGGAGGTGGCACAGGACGTGGTGGAAGGGTTCGTAGTGAGGATCTGGATGTACGTGCCCGGGGCGGCAGCGGCGGCGAAGCCGGGGCTGGCTAGAAGTGCCCTTTTGTCCATGGAGGCTGCAGCGGCGGCGGCGACGACAGCTGCCCCCTCCCCACCCCCGGCGGTCACCAGGTACTGCTCCAGGACGGGCTGGATCCCCTTTCTCATCTCTCGCTCCTGCTCTTTTTTAGTGTTACGATATATTAACGTATTGCTTTCAATTTCTTTATTATTTGCAGTCGGAGTTTCCAAGTCTCTCCTTCTCGCCTCCCCTCCCGGCGCTTCCGAACCCTCTCTCTCTCTCTTTTCTTTTTTATTTTTCCGCACCGCACAGGCCCCGGGGCCAAAAATAATCAGGGGTCTGGAGAGAGGAGGGTCCCGGCCGCTCGGATATCAGGCCCCGAGGGGAGATGGAGGCGTCGGGGGCAGCCGATGCAACGGATTGTGAGGCGGCGGCGGCAGCCCGGGTGATGCGGCCGGCAGCTGAAAAATGGCTCCAGGAAGCTGCTGCTGACAATGAATGAAGGGATACGGTTTACGCGCCAAGGTCCTCCCGCGAAACTCAGATTTCCCGCCGGCTTTTCAAACCATATTTGCATATCTCCGCCCCTCTGCCCGCCGAGGACTGTTCCCACAGTCCATTGGATCCCTGTCGCCTTACTTCAGTACCAATCCTGGAGCGAGGTCGCCACTGGCTGGTTTCCATTGGTCCCTATACATCATGGTTACCGGGGTGACCCGGGCTCTATTTGCATAGGCCAGCCTGATTTGCTGGAGGCAAAGCAGGCTTCTTAGGAGGTGGAGCAAAATCCTACTCTCCCACGGAAAGCCACGCCTCTCCCAGGCCCCTCCCGAGGGGCTGGCTCTGATGACCTGGGCAGGGACTCTGCCTCGCAGACGCAGTGTGGAGATAATCTTGAGCGCAAGTTTCGGTTTTGGAGCTTGTCAAGGTGACACCCTCAGGGACTCCTTTTCCTTTAACCAATCAGTGTAGTGAGTGAAGAACTGCTAGAGATTCTCACAAATACGTGTCAAAGGCAAGTTGGACCCGGCTTGGCAGGTGGAAAACTGAGCCCTTTAAATCCTGGGTTTCTTACTTCCTGAATTCCAACCAATGGCGCGAGAGCGGATCCGGAGGCCAAGGCTGATAGACAGAAGCATGTGGGCAGACAGAACCGTGGGGGTAGGAGGTTCGGCTGACGCGACTGTAGGCCCACTTTAGTTCATATTCCAGAGCATTCCTGGTAGCTTCATGATTAGCCCGAATTGGGTTTAAGTAAAAATTAACTCCTTTGTACAGTGAACTTGTACTGCAAGTATAGGTTTGAGTCTAACAGACACCCTCTCTGGCCCAGAAACACCCAGGGGAGTTAATCGGGGCTAACCTAGAATTTCCGGGTTTCTAATCCGCCATGCAGTAATCCAAAGGACAGGCTTTTATGGTGACGTGGGACTGCCAGAGAAACCTGCCGGCCAAGGCACTTGGCCCTTTTCATCCCAGACTCCAGGACTTCAGCTAACAGCAAATGCTACAACCCAAACCTAACCTAACCAATTTTAAAAGAGAAGGAAAATGTGTGCATATATGTGTATATGTAAATCAGAAAATGTCGTCAGGAAAAATGAAATGGCTGTCCAGCTGACTTCTGTATTGAAGCAAATACTCATTAAAATGAGGACTGTGGGGCTGGAGAGGTGGTTCAGTTAATAAAATGCTTACCTGCCTAAGCAAGAGGACCTAAGTTTGATCTCTAAGACTCACATTTAAAAGCTAAGCATGACACCCGTGTCATCAATCCCAGAGCTGGGACATGGAGACCTGAAGATCCTTGGGGCTTGCTGGTCAGCCAGTGAAGCTGACTGGTAAATTCCAGATTCAGTGAGCTTCCCTAACCTGAAAAATAAGGTAGAGAGCTATTGAGGAAGATATCTAAGGTTGACCTCTGACTTCCATATGCACATGCGTACATGTGCATTCACGGTACACATACAAGAGTGTTTAAGACGGAGGAGGAAGCTGAGGGAAGATATAGAGGAAAAAACCAGGTCTTCATTTAGCAGCTGAGAATTGTGCAAAACAGCTGTCGAGATATATTGAAAGAAATCGTTCTACCTCAGCCACATTGTTTTTTTAAATGTAGGGTGTTTGGTAGGGTGTTCGCTGGGTGATGAGGGTTGCATCACACTGAGTCCTGTCACCTGACTTTTGTTTATTATTATTATTATTATTATTATTATTATTATTATTATTATTATTATGACTTTACCCAAGCTGACATTCAAATCCTATAGGAAACTTAACAATTTGGATCAGTTCATGTTAGGACCTTCTAAAAATTCAGTCCTATTACCTTCTATAAAATTAAAGGTACTATGAAGCTCTATACCAGGCTTGGGAATACTCTAGTTTTGCATCCAAGCTTGTTGAGGATCCGTAGTATTGGTACATTTGAAGATTTGTGGACAGTGATAGAACCGGCTGTATTTGTAGGCTTGAGAAGTGGATTTCAAAAGGCACAAAAGCCTGGCTGAGCTAGAGGAATGATAGCAACTTCTTAAATCTTATTTCGTCACTGCTGCTTTGCATTGTGGGTCACTGTGGAAAAAGTTGATACTTTCTAGCTAGGATACTGCCAGCTGCATAACATTACTGGTAACTTCCCTTTGGTAGAGGTAGGGAGGTTATGGGGAGAGGTGTTGCAACATATAGTCATTAAAGAGCTGCCTCTGGCGTTAGAGAATACCAGATCCCAGACTTTGCCAGCTTGAGCTCACAGTAGGTGGGAACAGTAAGATAAGTAGGCCGCAGCCTGTAGGGGGGGCTGTGGAAACAGCTCAGTTGGTAAATCTCTAGGACCTGAGTTCAAGACACTAGAATCCATGAGTCCTTGGTGGAGAGTTAGCAAATTCTAGTAGATTCTCACTTAGGATTCAGGAGAGTCTGGGTTTGAATTCTAGCTCTGCCAACTCCTGTTAGCCCCTTCCCCCCTTCTCCTTGTTTAAAAAGAAAATAAAGGTCAGAGAAATGGTTCAGCTGGTCAAAGTGCATTTGTTGCTAAGAGCCACAACTTAGAGTTTGATCCCCAGAACCCATGATGGGAAGAAAAAGTTGGCTTCCAAAAGTTGTTCTCTATCTCTATCCTGTGCTACATACAACACATTTATTTTTTATTATTGTATGAGGGGGGTGCTGAATGATGTATGTGAGTATTTTCAGGGTGTAGACATGCCAAAACAAGGATGTAGAGTTCAGAGGACAGCTGTGTGGGCTTGGTTCTCTCCCTCCAACTTTATGGGGATGGCAGTCAGCTCACCAGGCTTTTCTGCCAAGCACTGTTTCCCGGTGAACCATCTCACCTGTCCTAGCTCCCGTCCTGACTAGCCTGCTTCCTCACATGGTAGACGGAAGCTCAGGTTCTGGAGGTCATGCTGCAAGGGGGTGCTGTAAAGAGGCAATGGCACATGTGTCATGTGCTGAGAGCACAGCAGCTGTGTAGTAAGGGACAACCAAAGTGTAGTCATGTCCTGGTGAGTATAGATTATAGGACCCTGACTCAGAGATTGAGGGTAATGCTTAAAGTCGGCTCCATTGTTCACCCCACTTCAAGCTGCTCATCTCTCAGTGGCCCACTTCTGCACCCTCTTCACCTCCACCTCAACGTGGTCTCCTGTAGTGCTACAGGCAGACTGCTTTGCCACCCACCATTCCCATTCGTTTACTCTGACAACCAGCTAGATGTCTTAGAATTAGCCTATGTGTTTGATTGAGTGGTCCCTCAAAGGACAGGCCTACGTATATTCATTGGGACCTATGAGTGTGACACTATCTGTGGGAAGGCAGTCTTTGTAGATGTAACTATGGTGATGTTTGCCACCTCCTAGCTACATAGCTTTCACATTTTCTTTTCTTTTCTTTTCTTTTTTTGTGAAGGTTATGGCCAAAGAAATGTTTCAATGCTGCTAAGCCCTACTATTTAAGTTTCATTCCCAGCACCAACACAAGGGAAAGAGATCTCAAGATATGATCATTTGGGCTTATCCTGGGGTACCCCAAATCCAGCAGCAAGTATCCTTGGAAGATACATCCAGAGAGGAGCACACAGCCCTGTGAAGTTGGAGGCAGGTTGCAGCAAGCGACTGCAGTCAAGGCCCATGTTGCAGCCACTAGAAGCCGAAGAGGCAAGGGGGGCAGGCAGAGAATTTCTAAACCTAGAGGGAGCAGGGCCTTATCAACACCTTGCATTTGGACTTTTGACCTCCAGCCCTGTGCTAGAATCCATGTCTACTGAGCTGTCCCTTTGTGGTGATGTGTATGGCAACTGAGGAAACAAAGACAGCCTCTTATCCTGTTTACGTAGCAATTCAAGGCTCTCTGCTCCTCACTTTGTAGTTCTCCTGACAACATACCCTTCCTTGTTGAACACTCAAGATCCTAACTGTGGTCTGGTCTATAGACTCTGGTGAGGAATCTCCAGGTATACTCTGTGTAAAGAAGGCGATTCTGAACATACATGGACTCAAGTTCAGGTACCTGGGGAGTCGGAAAAATGTATTGGGTCCCTTGGAGCTGGAGTTACAGGCACTTATGGGCCACCTGACATGGGTGCTGGACATGTAATTACAGATCTCTTAAGAGCAGCAAACACTTAACCACTGAGCTGTTTCTTCTTATTCTTGCTTCTGTACCTAGGTGCTTTAATGTTTATAATCTCCCTCGTGCTCCCACCTGCCAGTTAATGGGAGCGCTGAATTCCCCTTCCTGTACACAATTTACATGCATATATATGCACACCTTTGCCTACAGTGTTAACATGTTGTCTTATAGCCATATAAAACTGATACAACCTTCTCTGAAAGTGTCCCTTTTCTATTTAGAAAAAATAGTTTGTCAGCCCCTGTAAGCCACTCAAAAATAAAAAACATCATAAATTTAACAGTTGTATGAAATTTCAATATTGAATCCTCAGATGGAAAAAAATCATAGTTTTAGGTGATTAAGGAAACCACTCATTAGCCCAGCAAAGGTTTAAATTGTGCCTTACACAATTTAATTACCACATCAAATTTAGAGTATACAGTATTAAATTTTAGCATCTGCAAAAGACCAGTTTTGTAGTTTCAGGGTTTTATCTGATAGTTGTCCACAAAGAAATAATACTCTGTTTCAGCTTCCCGATTTAGAAGAAAGAGAGGAGTGTGTGTTCTTAAGGCACTAGCACATTAGACACCGATAAAAAAAACGTCTAAATGCATAGCCTAAAAATTTTATCATTATGTCATTATAGATAGGTGTGGATTCACCAGCATAAGGTTACTTGCCTTTGGCTCTTTGGGCAAGGAGATGCTTGCTGGCTCTGGGCAGGGCTTCTTTAAATATATTCCTGATAAGTTTCTGGCGTATGGTGCTGTCCTCAGTCACATCTTGTGAATTTAGCTCACGGGTTGGGATCGAGGAATCTGCATTGTAAGCAGGGTAATTTTGGTACATGTAACCCACAGAATACACTTCAATAAACACTAACTACAGACATCAGTGACCTAGCATCAATCTTTGCATTATAAATCGGTCTTTTGTGTATATGTGTGTGGGGGGTAAGTATAACAGAAATTCCCTTATAGATGCCATCTGTGATTCAGCTGCTACCACTGTTAGCATGACGCTACTTAGACTGTAGCGTGGATGGAAATGACCTCTTTTACTTAAGTTCTTGCTTGGCTAACAGTAGTGTGATGTCAACCAAATATGCTGGGCTCGGAGGAAAAGGTTCATTTCAAAGGGGTGTGTTTCCTCGACTTTCTAAAGCATGGTTTCATCATGATATTAGATACATGGAGAGAAATATAAAAATAAATGTGTGCCTCAGTGGGTCATTATGAGACCCTTGTGATTTTCACTGAGGTCCAGAAGTAGAACTCTGCCTGAGCTCCCTGAGGTCTGATTCTTGTTTACCAGCGTGAACACAACTCTCCACCAGAAGTAACCATGAGCGTGATGGGTACAGTCTTTCGGTCCATGTTGTTTGTCTGTTTTCATTGAAATAGATGAGGAAAACAACTAAATGGAGGAAAGATGAATTTGGCTCATGGCAGTGTTTGTACACTGTTAGCCAACTCCATTGGCATAGGATTGGTCTGAGGTAGAAGGCCATGGTGAAGGGAAGTTGATTACCCCCATGGCAGCCAAGAAACAGTCAAGAAGGGGCTTGGGACAAGACATACAGTAATCCACTCAACTTTAAAGTCATCAGTGGTAATCCAATAATGAAGTTATCAACCTCAAAATCTAGTCGCCTCTCAATAGAACTACGGGCTGCCATGTCTTCAACATGTGAACCTGTGGAGAGCATACTCCTAGGAACCACAGTAGAGTCCCATCTGTTTAGCAAAAATGTCACTTTGTTTTGAAAGTGTCTTTTAGGTTTATGGTTCTTCACCAATCCCTTTACAATTTGTCTTTTGCAATTTAACTTGAAGAAAGCACTGGGTTGATTGCTGGCCCTCTGAAAAGATATACCCTTTAGGAGCTGGCAGGATCAGTGAGCAAGAACACTTGTTGACAAATCTGATGACCTAAGTTTAATCCCCAGAACCCACAGTAGAAGATAGGAGCTGACTCTGCAGGGTTGTTCTCTGCCCTCCACACCACATGCACCCCACACCCATCCATGGTTGAGTAAGAATCAAAGCATGCAAAAAAGGCTCCATCTTCAAAGCTTCCAGGAACAGGGAGACATGTCTTCTGAGATTTTTCTGGTTTTGCCTTTTCCATTTCCTATATCTAACCTAAACTTCCCATTCTCCTCTTGTATCCCTGTCTTGACCCACTCTGTCTCTACTCTCTGTGGTTTCTCCTCTGTCTGGGACCATACCTTAAAAAGGAATGCCAGTGGTGAGATTGTATGTGTATGCATGTGCATACATGTGTATGTGTATGTGTGTGTGTACATAAGTGTTTATGTGATGGGAGGTGTGTGTGGGTGCATATGTGTGTGAGAGGGAATGTGTGTGTGCATGTGCATGTGTACATGCAAGCACATGTGTGTGTGTGTGTGCATGTGTATGTGCCAAAGGAAAATTTTAGTTATTCTTCCTTAGGTACCCTTCACTTTGATTTTGAGACAGAGTATCTCAGTGTCTTGAAGTTCACTGTGTAGCTCAGACTGGCTGGCCCACAAGCCCCAAGAGTCCTCCTGACTCCTCTCCCTTGTACATTCTGGGATTGTAATCAATTGGGTGTCACCATGCCTGAATTTTTAAATGTGGGTTCTAAAAAGTCAAATTCACGTCATCGTGCTTGCTTTGCTTTGTTATTGAATGAGTTGTCTCCCAAGCCAATTGGTTGTCAGTTTTGGGGGGGAGGCAAAGGTAGATTGCCCCAGATCCTTTAGATCTTCCAGCCACAGTCCCTTGGCCTCACCTGCTGCTGGAGAACAAACCTTTTCTCATATCTAACAAGTGGCGTCTGGTGGCGATCCATTGCTACCTGGGTCCCGTGGGCATTGCCTAGGACTCCTCTACTGTTGGTAGTTGGCATCCATTCACTTGCACCTTGGGACTGAGGTGGTTTATCATTGAATTTTGTTTCAACACTTCCTGTAGATTTGGGGTTCTTCTAGAAGTCGTTTTTGTTTTTGTGTAGGGGTAAGGAGGGATGGGAGAATGGTACTGTACATCTACCATCTTCAGATATATATTCCCTTTGCTTTAAAATACTTAAATTTGAACCCACCGACTTGACTTGTCTTGAATCGGTGTCTCTTAGGTAGTACATGTTCCCACCAGCATCAACAGGAGACTTATGAGCTGTTGCTGTTCCAGTTTCTCAGAGAACATTTGCAGAGGAGAGGTGAAGACGAACAGGAGTCGAGGGACTCAGTTCTTGTGGGTCAGAAGCAGAAGAACACACACTATCTTTCAGATTTGGTAGTGTGGTTGTGACTCAGTGGGTTTTAGATGGGGCACACTGCCAGGAGCAGATCTCAAGGGTCTGTGGGTAAAGAATTGCTCTTTCTTTGCTACCCTGGGTTCCTTGGCAGGAGCAGTCTCTCGATTCCTATTCTACTCCTCTGACCTCCTGGATCCCACTGATGGCTTCACATTTTTCTATATTCCCTTAAGGGTCTCCTTTTAGTCTGTACATTCTCTTTTGGACCACCTCTCCTTGTGGTTAAGCATGCACAATATAATATTTATTAATTTAGCGACCTGTAAGTATTCAATTAAATACATTCACAGTGTGTAACCATCACAACTGTACCTAAGCCTTTTTCATTGTCCCCCATTAGAAACTCTGTCCCCACCAAACAGTAACTTCCTGTGTGACTTACTTGTTCTCATTGCTATGACCAAATACACGAAAAGAAGCAGCTTAAGGGAACGAGGACTTTTTTGGGCTCATGGCTTGAGGGTACAGTCCAACACAGCAGGGAAGGCATGAAGGTTGGAGTGGCTTTAGACAGTGGCAGCAGGAGCGTGGGGCCGCCTGTTCCCATTTCCATGGACTAGAAGGCAGAGATAGAACAAGCAGTGGGTCTTGGTTATAAACCTCACACCCCAAGGGTTTTACAACGTTGCAAAAAAAAATGCATCCCTGGTTGGAGGTCAGGTATCCAAAAACTTAGCCTGCGGGTGCCATTTTACACGCAGACTGTGGTACTGTTCTCTATGCCTGCTTCCCACATTCTTCTATAGCGAGTATTTCACTCTCAAGCAGTTGGCCACTGCAAGGCACAGCTCCTAAGTGGAATCTTGAGTATTTTGCCTTCTGTGCCTGGCTAATTTCAGTTGCTGTAATGGTTGCAAGGTCTGCCCAGGTTGTGAAATATCCCCCAATTCCATTCCTTTTTATGTCACAATAATATTTCATTGTTCTCATATGCACCATATTTTGCTTACCTACTGACCTACTGATGGACTCTTGGCTGTTGTGAATAAAATAATACCACATGACGGGCATGTAGATATCCATTCAAGTTCCTGCTTTCAGTTCTTTTGGATAGACGCTAAAGTGCAGAAATTTCAATAAATATATTGTACCTCTGTTTTGACCTTTTGAGGTCCTTCACAAATAACCTACTCCTTAATTACAAATTCCGACTATAGTTCATGGATTGTTGTCAAATAGAGCTTTCTAAATAGTGGGCATGTTCTGTAATTTCATGGCATCTAGTGTGCTATCCCTTGTAAGCTAAGAGGTACAGGAGGTAACAGCTAGTATGACCAGTGAATTCAGTTTTCAGTTCCACTTGGCTTTAGTTTAAATAAATTCAAAATTAGACAGACACATATAGGAGAATATATGGTACAACATGTATCTATAAACTTAACTGAATTTTTCTAATTTTATATTTCTAATTTAGCCATTATTTTGCATTTCAGAGACATGCTTCTACTCCATTTCTGTTAATGAATTTGGGCCTAATTTCTAAAGACACAATTACAAGTGCTGTAATCCAAAATATGAAGTCCCCCAAATCAAAATCTCTGTAGTTAAAAAGATTCTCCAGATTCTGTTGTAGAATATTATTTTAACCAGGCAAAGATGTGTTTTATTTGTTTATGTTGCAGAATATTACTTTAACCGTGTAAAGATGTGTTGCTTTTGTTTATGTCACATTTGTTTAACAACGTAAGGCTGTGTGTTTAATTATGTGAAGCTGTGTTGCATCTGTTTCACCTTGACTGCCTAAGGCACCTGATTGGTCAAACAAAGAGCTAAACAGCCAATAGCTAGGCAGAGAAGGGATAGGCAGGGCTACCAGGTAGAGAGAATAGATAGGAGGAGAACTCTAGGCTCAAGGAGAACAGGAGGAACAAGAGCGAAAGAGGAGAGACCGAGGGAGACACCCAGGGCAAGAAGCCAGGCATCCTCCAGTCAGCCAGACATAGAGTCACAGTGAAAGTAAAACGTACAGAAGGAAGAAAAGGAAAAAGCCCTGAGGCAAATGGTAGATAAAGAGAAACAGGTTAAGTTAAAGAGCCAGTGCCAGAAACATGCCTAAGCTAAGCCAATCATTCAAAACTAATAATAAATCTCTGTGTCATGATTTGGGAGCTAGTTGGTGGCCCAAAAGAAAAAGCCTGGTACACGATTCCAAAATCCTAAGAATACAATTTTGAAAACTATAATTTTAGACATTATATAAAATAATTTCTATATTTTAAAGAGAAATTTTACTTGAGAAATTTACGAATACTCCAGGAAACTTCATATAATAAATTATTCAATAACAGATCTTTGCAAGTATACACATTCAAGTATACTTCTAACAGTCAGGTGTGTTGAAGGGATACAAGCATTTGAACCATATTCATGAGGAAACAAATAAAAGAGCAAACTATGTAAGGGGCCATCAGCCCAACTGGTGACACATGTCTGTAATCCCAGCATTCAGGAGATGGAGGCAGGAAAATAAGGAGTTC
This sequence comes from Ellobius talpinus, assembly GCA_001685095.1. Taxonomy (NCBI): domain Eukaryota; kingdom Metazoa; phylum Chordata; class Mammalia; order Rodentia; family Cricetidae; genus Ellobius; species Ellobius talpinus. Next base: position 11,265 of record LOJH01029921.1, read on the forward strand.
AAGGTCATCTTCAGCTGTATGTACAGTGAGTTCAAACCTAGACTGAGCTATATGAGCACCTATCTCAGAAAAAAATCATGTCTCTAAGGTTAAAAGTTAGTCTTTTGATGAGATAGATCAAAACCTACCACATACAGCTGCTCAGAGAGGTACTGTATCAAGAAACTGTATCTTTCACAAATGCAAATGTACAAAAAGACAGTCCTGCAGTCATTGAGAAAGTTGAAACATTTTCATATGCACACATTGTGCTTATATGCAAAGTCAAGGTTATATAATGTTTTCTCAGAGACTCTAATTCATGAAAAATGCATGGAATGAATTAGAACTCTGTAGAAGTTTTTATGCAATTTACACTTCCATTGTAGACAATGATGCAATGATGACACACACAGCATAGCAAATTTTAAAAGCTGATGCTGGCAATTTGAAATAGTGGAGTGAGGAGGGGAAAATAAAAACTTCAAGGAAAATTTGGTCAACGAAAAAAAAGCATTATAGGGGCCAGGTAGTGTTGGCATATTCCTTTAATCCCAGCACTTAGGAGGCAGAGGCTGGCAGATTTCTGAGTTGAAGGCCAGTCTAAACTATAGAGTAAGTTCCAGAACAGCCAAGGCTACACAGAGAAACCCTGTCTCAAAACAAACAAAAAGGAAGGAGGAGGAGGATAAGAAAGGAAAGAGGGGGAAAATAAACTTTATTGATAATGTATCGAATGTCACTTGCTGTGACTGGGCATGATGGTACACACCAGTAATTCCATCAGAAGGCTGAGGCAGAGGGTTGTGAATCGGAGGCCAGTCTGAGCTAGATAACAACAAAACTAAAACTACTTAAGAAACCTTGTTTGTACCCTACTTCCAAATCTGTAATTCCAGTGGGGGACACAATTGAAACCTATTTTATCTTGCAAAGTTCACCGAATCACCAAATTCATCTTTACAAGGTATCTTACCTTTCTTGGTCATTAATACACAAGCAGTCAAGTTCTAAATTTTTTTATTCAACAAGGGCATAAAATATATACTTTATATATTTAAAAATATTCAAATACATATGAATTTATTCATATACATTTTTAACTATTTAAAAATATACAAATGTGTGTTTATTTTTTAAAAATTCAGCAGGGACAGTTTTGCAAGTCCCACCATTTTACCTTGTGAAGAACACAGCACTTTGTTTTGCACCAGTAACACTATAGTTACTTTTCTCCTTTGCTGCGACCAAACACCTGCTGAGAATCCTCTTGAGAGGAAGAAGAGTTTACCGTGGCTCACGGTCTGATAAGAGATACAGTCCCTCATGGTGGAGGAGTCACGGCACCTGGTGCATGAGGCAGCTGGCCACATTGGGTCTGCAGTCAGGAAGTAGAGAGTAGACAGGAAGCGAGGCTGAGCAAGATGGCTCTGCAGGTAAAAGCCACCTAGCCTACCAAACTGAGTTCAATCCCTGGGATGCACATGACGAAAGGAGAGAAACAACTTCTATAGGTTGTCTTCTGACCTCCACATGTGTGCACTCACACACATATATCCACATACACACATATAGAATATGTTTTTTGAGTGACAATGGGCTCCATAGCCTTATGTGTTTGGATGCTTGGTTCCCAGTTAGTAGAACTGTATGGGAAGGATTAGGAGGTGTGGCCTTATTATAGGTGTGACATCTTGGGAGTAGGTGTTTCTCAGGGGCCGATTTTGAGACTTCAACACCCCCCCCGCTACCTGTGGATCAGGATGTAAAGCTCTCAGCTACTGCTCCAGCACCATGCCTGTCTGAATGCCACCTTGAAAATCATGGACTAACTCTCTAAAGCTGTAAGAAAGTCCCCAATAAAATGCTTCCTTTTATAAAAGTTATAATAGGACAGTAACTAAGATAGTACAATAAATTAATAAATGCAATAAAAATTTCAAACCCCAAGGTTTGATGGGTGGTTCCCAGTGACTCACTCCTTCAGCAAACCTCCTTTTACTAGAGGTTCCACAATCTTCCAAAACAGTGCCACCCTGGAGACCAAGAGTTCAAACACATGAGACTATAGGGAACATTTTACATCCAAGTTGTAAGAGGTAAATAGAATTCTAACCTCTTCAACAGCTGAGTCACTAAGAATAGGATAGCATCCAGTACATTTTTGCATCCCCCAGGAACCTCTGTATTCCCAAGTGTCTTTGGTTCAGAAGGCCACTGAGGGTTCTGCTGGTGCTGTCATGTGCTTAGTTTTATACAACACTGCACTTCGTATGAAGGCACAGAAGTGATACCCAAGTGAGTATTTTGGCAATAGAGATATCTTGCGTTTTTCACTTTCAAGGTCTTCAAATGGCTCCATTTGCTCGTATTTGAGGGAAGTTGTACTCTGAAGCCGTTTTTAAGCATGTGCTGCCTATTTTAAATTCTGGTTATTAATCAGCTGTTGCACAGAAACACTTTTGTGTTTTCACAGCAGGAAGTGAACTAATCCTTCTCCAGAATTTATCTTTCTAGACCTTTTTTTTTTCACTGCAGGGAGGGGGAATGTTCAGCATTTCCAGTCAGGCTGTCAGCATTCAAAATGTGACATTTGGGCTTGTGTCACCAGTAGGAGAAACTGCTAAACTTCTTACTGAATGGTGATCTTTCTTCACCTGGAAAGGTCATCCTCTGTTTCTGATCACCTTCAGGAGCAGGGAGAAAGAAGGCCACCCACAGGGGAGTAGCCATTTGTGTCCTGTTGCTGAAAGAGCTGGGCGGGTGGACTTGAGTTTGGCATTCTCATGTCCTATTAAGTAGACAGGGCATATGGAATGCCAGGAGCAGAAAGAGGGGGGTTGTGTGTTGATGAGTACCAAGAGTGAGGGAGCCGTAGGAGGAACAGGGAGGACAGGATGCTTATGAGCATTTTTGAATTGCTTTTATCTAGAGTTGCCCTTGTCTTTGTTGGGCCCAAAGTCAGGAGGCAGTTGCCAAGAACAGGTAAAAGCTTATTTCTAGCCAGGTGGTGGTGGTCCATGCCTTTAATCCCAGTACTCGGGAGACAGAGGCAGGTGGATCTCTATGAGTTCGAGACCAGCCTAGTCTACAAGCGCTAATTCCAGGACAGACTTCAAAGCTACAGAGAAACCTTATCTGAAAAAAAAAAAGCTTATTTCTGTCGGTTCCCACCAGTCCTATTTTGGGGAAGGAGGGAGAGGAGGAAGGAAAGAGGAGAAAGAGGAAGAGGAGAAGAGTGGAGAAGGAGCCCTCCAGGAGAACTTTTCACTTCAAGGTGGCCATGACCTCAGTTTGGGACCACAGCAAGAGTTAATTTTTCTGTCACCTTTGAAAATCCTTCTCCCTTCTCAGGTGTCCTTCCCAGGGAGGTTTTGGATCCACTTCTTGAGAAACAGAACAGTTTCCTACTTTTCAAAATGTCTCCATAAATATTTGTCAGTTGATTGATTACGCTGACATCGCTAACCCAATCAAGTCTTCCCCAGGTATATAAACTTCCTGCCCAAAGACAGACTTCCTACATGTCACACCAAAGAGAAAACAGAAGGGAAAGAGGCCAGTACGTGTTTGGCAGATGTGCTCCAAGTGTGCCCTGTGCAGAAACCAAGGGCAGAAACATGCAGGAGCTAATCTGCTTCAGATGACCGTGGTTAGAATCTGTGCTTGAGAATAGACTTTCCTCAATGAACACAGGCTGGGAAGAAGGGGGTGGGGTATGAAGGAATGCATGGAATTACTAGAAGGACATCTGGTTCAATTAAAGAATGAAACCCTTAAAAAAAAGAAAGCCAGGGGCCTGGGTGTGTAGCCAATGTTGTAATGTTGGTGGTAGCTTTGTAAGAGCTGGGGGTTACTCTTTTTTTGCTTAGTCCCCAGTATGCCAAAGCAGGCACACTCCAAGTATCTGTTGAGTGAATGAATGAATGAAACTTTGAAAAAATTCTTTGTGTATGAGGAAATTCATTCAAACTATGATTATTCAAAATTGGCGGTTCGGTTTTGTTTTAGACATTGGATTCTCTGCTCTAACACAGTCTTGGCAAATGGAGACAAACAGCAGTGATGTGAGCTCAAATGGGAAGTCTGTTACCAGCCACCGATCCCTTCCTGGTACAGAAATTCTAATCCATAGGTCTGGGGAGACACATGCAAGGTCTGATGTCCTCAGGAAATGTTCTAGATGATTCTGACACAGAGGCAGGCTTGGGACACTGTCCCAGGGATCCACTGAGCACAAGTGAGGACTTCTCATGGGCAGAGGTGCTGTGGGAGCTACTTTTGCTCCTTTAGCCAATAGCCTTTGAGATATCAGCCCACTGGGGTGTGGTATCTTTCGCTTTAAAAAAAAAAAGCAGCGGCAGCCCTCTGTGCTCTCTTGCTTTGGATTTTACTTTTGGCTATCAGACACTTTTCCTGGTCATGCAGGAGGCTGTTGTCTAGGATGGTGATCTGTAAGTTTTTTCCCTTTAAGTAAATAACCTTTTTATTAATTATAATTTCAAATTGGTGTGGGATTGTTTTGTGACTTACTTCATTACAGAGGGGTGGGGGCGGTATCCTTGTCACACCTTGAAGTCAATGCTCACTGTAGATCTCTGTACTGTCTTCCTTGTTCCACCATTGCCTCTCTGTGATCTTCTCAAGCTTTCCCTCAGAACTGATTTTGGCTTTTGTTATGTTTTGCTGCATTTTTAAGTCAAGGTCTCATGTGAGCCAGACCGACCTTGAACTTACTCTGCATACACTTATTTTTTGCTGCTTCCACCTCCCAAATGCTGACGTTGCAGGTATGCCAGCACACCCAAACCCTCGTTTAATTTTTTTAAAATTTGCTTTTCCTTGTTGAGTCTGGGCTGCAAGTAGCCCAAGCTTAGCCTTGAATTACTCTGTAAACAAGTATGGCTGTGAACTGGACTTTCTTACATCTACATCCTGCACAGTGACTTGACAGCCATTTACTATGACACTTGCTTTCCTCAGTTTCTCCTGGTCAACAGACAATTTAAGGAGGGACTGGAGGTTTGGCTTCCACACGCATGCTTTCAGAGGTTGCCATTCCTAGAAAGAGAGAGAGTTGGTTTTGTTTTCCCAGGATAGCATATTACAACAAGCCCTTACTTAGGTGTCTTCTATTTAGCGGAAAACTGGCCATGTTTGATCACTAGACAACTTGAAAATTTTGTTGAGCAGTGACTAGCTCTCTATTGCATTGGAAAGGTTATACCACCTCTTATCAGTTAATGATAGCTCATACGACTGGGACCCCTGGGCCCTTTCCAAAGTGCTACCTAGTCGTTAGAAATGTGGATAGAATTCATTTCCCACTTTGCCTCAAGTTGGCTCCCTGGGAAAGCGAACTTCTCTTGTGACTAAATTCCTAGTGTTCCCCTAGAACCTATGAACAAATGAAGGGCTTCCTCTGAAAGGTGAACAGTTGAAAGTGTCATCTTTCTCCTTGGGTTTTTCTAGATGACCTTGAAAGGACATTGGCTTGGCATTCTAGTGGACACCATGGGAAGGTGCATGTTACGGCCTAAACCATTAGAAGACTTCCTTGGGTTCTGTCCCCAGACTTGGGTCCATATATCTTAAGAATGGGTTTATTTCCAGACAATGATTATGTACAAATTTGTGTTGAAATAAAGAGGATTCTAACCTCCGCTTCTCTCCGGAGCGTCTCTCCTCAATCTGAGCATAATTCTTTCAGTTTTGATCAGGATGTCAGGATGTGTGATGCATAACTAATGGGCTTCCCACTGCCATCTGGCAAGCTGCATGAGTCCACAGCACACATTACTGCAGAAGCCAGACCACAAGCCTGATTTAAAGGAAAGCAGGTTACAGGGGAGCTGGACCTGTCACGAGTGAGTCCCCCTGGAGCTCCATCCGTTTTCTTCTGGAGGGAGTTCTAGTTTTGACCATCAGTAAATGTCTATCACTTTCAAGACACTGCCTTTTACCTGTACCAATGAAAGTAAAACTTAGTTTTCAAATCCTTTTGTTACCAATGAAAACTTTTCTTC
>LOJH01029922.1:371-13233 GCA_001685095.1 Ellobius talpinus
GCGTTTGTAGACATACACAGCCACACCCTCCTTTCAACAGCATGCCCGAGTCATTCATTTCAACCGAAGACTCAACTCACAAGTGCCACTGCCCAAAGTTGTCCTTGTCACGGTGACCTCACCCTGGTATCAGGGTGATTGCTGGGGTAAGAAAGCAGAACGATTTCCTGGTTCACTTTTAGCAAGTACCTCCCTTTATTTTACTTGTTTAATCTTATCACTTCCTCCCCCACACCCCCTACCATGAGGCAGAGCAATTAAATCTATAAAATATTCCTGAAAGGACCCGCTACTTCTCATCTCCCTAAGGATGGCCATCACACTGCTCCAATTATTGCAACGGCCTTCCATTTCATCTGTGGGATTCCAGACTAGGCCATGTTAAAATTGGGTCACACCATCCTGCTTTTAACACTTGGTGGCTTCCTATTTCTTTCAAACTAAGCTATTCCTTTCTCTTTAGTCTTACCCTACACAATCAATTCTCCAGCCTCCTAGGAACACCCTCTGCCTCAGAGCCTCTGCCCAGTCCCCCCTGGATTCGTCTTGATTCTTTCTCAGCCTGTCCCAGAGGCCATCTTATTCACTAACATTCATAACTGGGGATATAGCTCAGCAGTACAGCACATGCCGGGCATGCAGAAAGCACTGAGTTTAATCCCTAGCACCAGATGCATAAAACAAAGGCTTACCTATTTTTATGTTATGAGCTAGGCTCTTGCTACACAGTCCAGGCTAGCCTTGAGTTCTCCGGCTTAAGCAACCTTCCTGCCTCAGCCTCCCTAGTAACTGAGACGAGAGCTGCCATTATGCCCTGCTTTCCAATCTCCTTGTTTACAGCATACTCTAGAGATCATTTCTTTAAAAAATAATTTTCTTTTATTTGTGTTACGTATATGTGTGTTTTGCCTGCGTGCATGTAAGAGCACTCAGTCCAGGCAGTATCCTCGGAGGACAGAGAGCATCAAATGCTCTGGAACTGGAGCTACAGACAGCTGTGAGCTGCCAAGTGGGTGCTGGGAATGGAACCTAGATCCTCTAAAGGGGAGTCAGTGCTCTTAATTGCTGAACCATCTTTCTTTCTAGCCCTGTTCGTTTTTTAATAAATCTTTTACCTAAGACATTTTTTTTATTTTGCTTTTATGTGTGTGGGTTTTTTGTTGTTTTGTTTTGCTCGCGCAAGTGCAGGCAGTGTCCTTAGAAGCCAGAAGAGGGCGTCGGAAATCCTGGAACTACATGGGTGCAGGGAATCAAACCCAAGTCCTCTGAAAGAGCAGCCAATGCTCTTAACTGCCAGACCTCTGCCCAGTGCCAGTCTTTGGTTCCTGATAGCTTGTTCTTTCGCTCTCCATGACTGAGCACAATACATTATTTCTTTCTTGTGTTCCTTTGTTTACAATCTACTTCACAACAAGATTCTCAACTTCCTGAAAGCAAGCACCATGCCCCTCTGGCACACCTAGCATCTGGCACACAACGGTCCTAAAAAGTACTTTGGGCTCAGCTGGTAAAGTGCCTGCCAGGCATGCATAAGGGCCCAAGTTTGGATCCCTGCACAATGCAAAAGGCAGGCACAAGCAGCTAGTGTCTACAACTCCGGGCACTGGGGCAACTACGGGGATGTAGAGCCTTGCAGCTTATTGGCTAGCCAACTCAAGGAAATCAATAAGATCCAGGTTCATCCAGACACCCCGCCTCAAATAACAAGGTGGAAGGAGACAGGGAAAACACTCGTCTCACAGCCCTGAGGATCGAAGTTCTGATCCCCAGAATCCACGTGAGTCTCAGGTACGTGTGGAGGCCCAGCTGCAGTCTGAGCTGGGCACAGGGGATCCCCAGAACAAGCTGACTAGCTAGATACTCTGTGTTCAAGTGGGAGACTCTGCCTGTCTGACACATAAAGTAGAGAGCAGTGTTGAGATCACCTGATATCAGTCTCTGGCCTCTACACGCACCCTTGCATATACGCAAGCACACCCACACACATGAGCCATTCACACAAGCATAGCACACACACACACAAAGTATTTTAGATGGTTGGGAATAGAGTTCAGTGGCTTGAAGCAGGCCCTGAGTTCAATTCCTAGAACCCGGGGGGGGGGAATCAGTATTTATTAAAAGAACGGATATACTTTAGAGATGAGAAGAGGGTGGAGCAGGTAGAACTTCCTCTATTCTTACTGAATGTCTGACACAAGAAATCACAAGTAATGCGATCATCACCTAATGACACCTTTGATGTAGTTCCCTCCTGTGGTCATTTCATCCCATAGCCAAGATGAGGGGGTTGTTTATCACATATCTACAGAGAGCCAGGAGCTCAGTTTTCTACACTGGTGTAGGAGGTGCCCCTGCTGCCTGGGAGACGAATGGTTCCAGGAAGACCCAACGTTATCTTTAAGGGAAATTCTAGAAAGAAGGAGGGGTGGGTAGTAACCAGTAACAATTATTGCTTAAAATTTCCACCCTACTACAAAACGATTTAAATGTGCACAAGAAGCCCAAAACACACCTCCAACGGCTTCCTTGTGACTTCAAGACCTCGATGGTCAGCTAAGCCATTTCTCTACTCTTCAGTCTCTCTGAAAAACAACTCCTCAACTCATTTCCAATAGTCCAGACTTTTCCACGGGTGACTATTTCAGCATCTCACTATCTTTTACAACTTTTCAAACCATCTAACCTCTACAATATCCACTTTCTTTCATAGGCAGGCATCGGAGTCTCAACTGATACAGGAAATGGCTCTTCCACCATTCCCTCCTCTCTTAACATCTTGAAGATTAAAGCAATCCTAAATCTTGTGGCGTTTACTTGTATAACAGCCCTAACCTAAGAGATTATTTCCCAAATTTTGTTGCTTTTAGCCCCTTAAGGTTTGTCTGTTTTCGTTTTAAACCAATCTACTACAAGAGATGAGAAAGCTAGGCTGAGGGTCTTACATGTTGTTTACCTGATCATACTTCAGATTCATGTCTGCTGTTGTTAGGGTACTTAATTGGCTCCTATTTAACCAACATCCACTGAAATAGCAGGTCTTTAACACATATCAGAGTAAAATCAATTCCCTTTTATTATTCCTAACCGAAGGCCATACATTCCCTGCTACTAAATGTATCTTGCCTATATATTAGGCTACTTTAAAAGTGTGTATCATCACACTAAGGACAGCAAATTCAGAATCATGATAAAAAGCATATTCTCTTGTCTGCAAATAAACTTGCTATATAGGGGTTTGTTAAGAGAAAGATTAATAAGTTGGTTCCTAACAACATAATCAACCTCAAATTTCAGTGTCGGAAACAAAAAACTACCCTCTGTTCAGTAACTTTTTTTGCTACACACACACACACACACACACACACACACACACAGAGCAGACCAAGATTTTAGCTTTTTTTTGTTTCTGATTTTTTCCTATAAGGTGAACTCAAACCATTAACAACTAGCTCAAACAGATATTCTAGCCAAACCTCTTTTTAAAACTGACACCTCACAGGCTATATCTTATTTTTCAACTCTCAGCTACCTGGGGCACCTTGGAGTTATACCAAGGATCATATAGGCTTAACCAGAAGTTAGGAAAGCCCCAGAAAGGGGTAGATGGAAACTTTGCAGAATCACCTTCTTGTTGAAAAGCAAAGACAGTCCATGGCAGTTATAAAAACCCACAAAGTAAGCACAATTTCCCGGCTAGTCAATATTGTGACTAAGTGGTAACCCACTCATGTGACAGAAACAGGAACAACTTCGGGGATTACCTTGGAGAAAATGAGGGGAAATGATATAGAGATGAAGGAGAGCTTAAGGAGGTTTTCGTCCCTCACACAGCAGTGCAGGACCTTTTGAACCTTTACACTGGCTTCATTCTCCCAGGAAGCTGCAGCCCTTTCCAAACATCAATTAAGGGTAGCAGCATGCTCCATTTGTAAATAGGGAAGCTGGGGTGTTTAGAGCCTGAGCAACCCAACTGTGAGTCAGGACCAATGATATGTGAGCCCAGGACTCTGGAAACCCCATCTCTGGCAGGAAGGTGCAATCTATCTTGCAAGGGGATGAAATTGTCATAAAAGAAACAGACAGTGAACAGAGACGCGAGGGGCAATATGAAGAAGAGTCAACAGCCAACAACTCAAGCCCCTCAAATGACATTTAATCAAGATGGAAAATAAGGATGGCTTCCGCTTCCGCTCCACAGGCACGGTATGGAGTGTAAGTAGTTGCTTTGGGATACCCCATTCAGCCTCACATCAAGGCTTTCCTTTTTTTAGTTCAGCGATGCCTATTCATCTGTGGCCACAAAAATGAATCAGGTATTTCAACTGGACACATGCATGCTGAAGCTGAACCACCCTCACCTGGGAACTGCAGCTGCTCTGGCTCCTCCTGTCCCACCCCAAGGAAAAGTTAAAACACTGTACATCTCAAGTACTGGGACTGACCAGGAGCGTCTCATAAACAAGCAAAGTAACCAGCTAGGCGAACCTAAGCTTTCTTTGGTACATGAGATGAACGGAATCAAATACTCCACCGGCTAAGCTGCCCCTTCCGAAAACCAGTGAACAAGACCAAATAAATCTGTAAGACTTTAAAGTGAACTGGAGTTTACCCAGCTTTTCCTGCAGAATTAGGATGCCCTCCCTGTCAGTGCCTTCAACTGAGGAGCAACAGGTGGGTTAGTGAGTAGCCACCTACCAGGAATTTGATCCAGAGTTTACCTAACTCCAGAGCGCCACAATGCTCGCTTCTACTGATCTTGGAACCAGCACCTACCACTAATTAGGACCACCCCACATACACACCCCGAGCAAAACACCAAATTGTTTTAGACTTCATGCTGAGGGACAGTTCCAGGTGGCAATGTGAGTCAGCAATCACCAGACTGGTGGGGGTTTTTTGGTTTTGTTTTGCTCCCCCCCATTGTTTTCCCCATCCCACCTCTAGCCATCCGCCCAGCAATCGCCCTGCAATCGTTCTGCTCTGCGATGTTGGGGCTTTCATTCCAATTAGTTTTCTCTGGTCCTTGCCCCGAGGGTTTTCAGCTCTAAACGTCAAGTTTAACGAAATACCCAGAGGCCTTCCACCTAAGTTAACGCCGCGTATCAGGCGCACACTACCCAACCTAATAGGAATTCTCCTACCCTCATATTGTTTCAATTCATCAAAAATTCATCTAGTGCTTACTATGTACGGTGCATTTCGAGGCGCCCAGAGTATTCCAAAACCTTTCCTGCCTTCCAAAAGCTCCCCATACTGGGAGAACTGGGATGTGACACCCGGACGAGAAGCTGGGTTAGGTGAGACTTGCGGACGAAGCCATCGCGCAGTGGCTGCCACCCTGGAGCAGCACCGTCCCAGCGCCCTTCCGCCCCTCCATGCCCCACGCTAACTCACTGCGTCTTCCTGCGGCGCTGGTCCTGGTGCAGCTCCCGCAGGTCCACCTCGGCGCGACCCAGGAACTTATCGAGCCCGAGCAGCGCGCGGTGCAGGACGGTGAGCTGCAGAGTGGCGGCAGCGGCGGGTGCGGCCCCCGAGGACAGCAGTGGCGGCAGCTCGAAGGTGGCCTCCTCGCGCCACACGGGCGCGCCCAGGCTGCGCTCCGACACCGACGTGGCGTACTTCTCCTTGCCCACCTGGATCACCGCGTACGCATCGCTCGTGCCCCCGGGACCCTTGGCCCGCAGGCCCCGCGCCTGTAGCACCGTCACCTGCACGTGTGTAGGGGACCACATGGTCCCCAGACCCCGGCCCGCTGAGGCCCCCAGGGACATGGTGACCGACCGCCGCTCCAAGCTAGAAGGCCACAAGGTAGCCGCGGCTGTCGATCTGGACCGCCCACCCGGCTCCCGGGCCGCTTTAAGGCTTCCGGCCACGCCCCCGCCACGCCCCCGAGCCCGCGCGCCACCTGCCGGAGTGGGGGGTGAGAGCAGGGCGGGACCTGGAGAAGGCGGGGACCTAAAGGTCACGTGGGCTCGCGCTTGCTGAACTTTTGGGTCTGAGAGGTAGCGGTGCTAGAAGGGGTCCTCAGCTCCCGGAGTCCATAGGACGCAACGGGAGCTAGGCCGAAACTCTGGCTTGAAAATCATTCTTAATTATTAAGCGTGCACTGGAAAACCGCAGGTGTGTGACCTTGTGTAAATCACTTAAAACTTTGCCTCAGTTTCCTCATGTGAAACAAGACAACAGTCATCGCTTGGACTGCTGTAAAGAAAGTGATACATTTACGTTTTCGGCACAGTTGCATGCGCGTGGGGAGGGTTCCGAAAGTGTCCAGGATAAAAGAGACAACCGCAAGCACAAGCTCCTCTTGCCCTGGTCCCCTGGGTACTGCTCTGGCGAAAGACAAGCGCCAGGGACGGTAGAAGGATGTTATTTGAGCCTGCGAAGGGGAACGGGAATGGAGCGTAAGTGATAGGCCGGCCTGGACTACCTGCCTTCACCAAATAAGGTGAGGCTCGGTTAGGAAGAGCAAGAAGGGGGAACTGGAAATGGGTTTGCCAAACTAATCCCCTCGGTTCCCCATTTCTTCCTACTTAGCCTCTTGTGTCTGTCCCTGGGCTCCATCTCTGCCCTCTCACCCGTCTTTCTTGTTCCCGGTGTCTAGTAGATTTGTGATTTCCCTGTGTGTTTCAGGGCATCATCCTTCCAAGGCTGAAGTCTCCTGTGGCGTGGCGAGTCTTCAGTCTGGAAATGTAGGCTTTTAGGTCTTAGGATTAAGGAAAGGTTCAGGGGAAAAAACCTGACACTTCCAAGTGTCCTGCAATAAAGCTGGGACTAGAACCCTGGTGTCCTGCCTCACGTGCTAGAATTTACTGCGCCTCTTGCTCTACCACATTCTCAGGATACCAGGTCCACCAAGGTCCCCAGGCTTCCCTCCCCCTCCTCTGGGTTCCCGCCCATGCCCATCGACCTGTCAATAGCATTCCTAACATCTGGAACCCCTGCAGCGTTGCATCACCACCAGCTGCATTAATTTCTCACTTAGAGATCTGAAGGCATTCCTCTTTGGGTCCCACCCCTATGTTTTCCTTGACTTCTGGATAAACAAGCCCGCAGCCCAGACAGTTTCTCTCCCTCCAGGCCTGAGCTGCTTCCATTTTCTTTTTGACTGTCCTATACCCAAACAAACACTCCCCACTGCTACACAAAGATTTCGCCAAGGTTTGTAGCTACCTAGAAGGCAGATGACTTGTTCAACTCACCTGTTTCTCAGTCTTTAGGCAGGGGGAGGGTGATGGTGGCGGTGGCAGCGGCGGCAGCCAAGGTAGCAAGGTCATGCAGATAGATTATCAACACCAGTCTTTGGAATTTATACCCAGAGGCGAGCATTAGCATCCTTAAAGTGTGACCAGACAGCTGTGACAGTGAAGAACTTGCAGGTGATGGCCATTTGCCTTCATTCATTTCTCCCTGGAGACTCTTTCCCCTGTGCCATCTGCCTGCCCCTTGCCCATCCTCGCTGTTTATACTCATTTGGCTGTCCTGCTTCTTCAGTGTCCCCCAGCTAGACAATGTCTAGGTCTGGCACCCACATTGGCTCTGGGAGGAAGTTTTCAACTCTGATTTCCTCTAAAATTATTGAGGCTAGAGAGATAGCTCAGCAGTTAAGAGCACTTGTTCTTCCAGATGACCCAGGTGTGATTCCCAGCACCCGCATGGCAGCTCATAACTCTCTGAGGTTCAAGAGGATCTGATAGCCTCTTTTGGCCTCTACAGGGACCAGACATGTATGTGGTACACAGACATACACGCAGGCAAAACACCCATACACATAAAACAAAAATAATTTTAAACATTTATTTTTACTATATATTGGTTTATTTACTTATTTTTAAGGAAAACAAGGTATCTGCATGTGTAGCAGCAGGCTGACCTCAAAATTCTCTTTGTCCTGTCTCACTCTCTGAGAGTGGAGATTACAGACATGGGGCCATGTTGCTCAGCTCCCACACTCTTTTTTATTTTTTTAATTTGTTTGTTTGTTTGTTTGTTTATTGCTGCTTCCACAAAAGAGAGAACAGGGATTAAAAGAGCTGGGCAGTTTCTCAGGGTGAGCAAGGAGCAGGGAACAGCATCTCTTCACTAATGACAGGGATAAGGAAAGTGAGGTGGAGCTAGGACTGTGGAATCTTGAGCATTCGTGACCTTGTGTGTTTGGGTTTCTGTCACACAGAGGCCTACTAAACAGGGGTGGCAGGATCAGGGAGGGCAGTGCCACCTCACCACCCCTCACGGTAAGGCCCATTTTCTCTTACAGTGGACTCCCAGCAGAGGTCAAGTGAGCTGCCTGGGGCTAGGCTCAGTCAGGGCTATGGACATTCGTCAATAAAGAGGGGATAGAATGCTTCCTAGTCAGTTGCGGACCTACAGGGTCGTTATTTTCCTCTTATTCTTGGGACCTCAGCACACTGTCCCCAAGACTCGGAGACTGAGTGAGAATGTATCTGCTCCCATTTTGACAACGCTGTAACCTGACTAGGGATACACAGGCACGCTGGCAAGGGGGCCGACAGACTAGGGGCTCTGGCTGCCCACCGCCTGCAGCGCCACTCCTAGGCAGCTGGTTATCCTAAAGGCAGGCCAGCTACCTTCCCGGGCCATGGGGAGTGTTAGTAAATACCTCCCGCGGCCGGGGTGGAGAGGGAGAGAGAACAGCAATTCCTCCCACTCTGCCTCGCCTACTCCTGGGTCCAACTGAAAGAGGAAGAGTTTCAGTCAACCCTGAGCGCACAGACAAGGTGCCCGGCAGGTTAGACTGGACAGGCAGGGCAGCAGTTGTCCTTCTGCAATAGAAGCAAAGTACAGCCAGCAGCAGGAAGGCTCCGGGGGCCTCTCTACGGGCAGGGACCAGGATGGGCTCCCATCAGGAATGCAGATTTGTAGTGGCCAGCCAGCCCGCAGCTTCCTGCTCCAAGCTGGGGGAGGAGAGGAACTATTCAAGCAAAGGAACACTGTCACCGCCCTCCCAGGTCAATCACTGCCACAAGAAGGTTTAAGAAAAAAAAGTCTATGGAGTTTAGGTAACTGATGTGGCAGTCCAGGGGAAGGGCTGGGAGAGTCTGGTAATGATGACTGCCCGTTCTCATTCTTCACCGAAGATTCCAGGGTGTGGTGGTGACAGACTTCCACCCAGAGTGATTCATTCACCCAGCTCTGGTAAATAGTTGGCCAGCCTCTTGTGTCCAGCTGCCTTGGCACCTGCCCACTAGGTTGGCTGTGACTGCCTGCCTTCTGTTGTGAAGGTTTGAAGAATGTGTGGGTTGGTTTTTTGGTTTTGGTTTTTTATTTGTTTGGTTGGTTTGGTTTGGTTTTGGTTTTTGAGACAGGATTTCACTGCGTAGTTCTGGCTGCGTGGCTGTTGTGGTTCTCACTCTGTAGACCAGGTTGGCCTCGAACCCACAGAGATCTGCCTGCCTCTGCCTCCTGAATTCTGGGATTGAAGGTATTTGCCACAACCACTCAGAGCTGGTTGTGGTTTTTTTTTTTTCGACTTGACAAAAACCTAGCTATATCTGGGACGAGAGACTCTCCATTGAGAAAATAATGCCTCCATCAGATTGGCTTGTAGGCATGTCTGTGAAGCATTTTCTTGATTAATGATTGACGTGAGAGGTCCAGCCCATAGAGATGGTGCCAGCCCTGGGCAGGCAGGCCTGGGTTGTTTGAAAAAGCAGGCTGATTAAGCCATGGGGAGCAAGCCAGTAAGCAGCACTCCTCCATGTCCTCTCTGCCTTGAAGTCCTGGCCTGACTTCCCTTCGTGATTGTCTATAAGCTGTGAAATGGAAATAAACCCCCTAGTTGTTTTAGACACGGTGTTTATCACAGCAATCGAAAGCTAACTATGATGAGGAAGAAACAAGAGTCTCTCGGGCTGACTCACTGAGGGATGAGGAAGTGCAGGTCTCCCACATCAGGGTCTCTTTCCATTGTGCTGCCTGGCTTAGTGGTAGAGCCTTTGTCTGCTATTCATGAAGTACTGCACAGTACTACCAAGAAGAAGAAACAACCCTCCCCCAAAAATTTTGAAATAAAAAACTGGCAGAAGCAGATAGAGATAATGCCCGTAGGTCTTTTTTGTAAGTTTGGTTCTATTGCCTCTATTTAACAAGGCTGTGTCATAGATTACATGAAGGTGTTGTCAAAGACCTCTCAGAGAAAGCTTTAGATCCCTCTATAATGCCAAGGCCATAAGACAAATGTGTCCCCACTTCCACCCGTTACACACAAAGACTTCCCTGCATCTCCTATTTCCTAGTCTGTCTCTTGGCACTTTGATGGAACACTGTTTTATTCTATTGTACACAGGAAACAGTCAACCCACCACTGCAGCACATTTCTGGCTAGCTAGGTCTTCCAGTTTCTTCTGAGTGGCAAGCAGCTAAGTAGAAGAGATATAAATGATTCTCAAACCCACATTCAGCCATTAAATCTCTGCAACTGCCACAGCATTACCCTGTACAGACACTTTTTTAATTCGGTGTTTATTTATTTATTCTTATTATAAAGGTATATATCAGGAGTCGAACACTGGACCGCAGAGAAGTACATATTCTTTATTTCTACCTGCAAACCCCACTTGAATCTTCTAGGGCCATTTGTGGCATAGCAGGGAAGGCAGAAGTTTTGCAGACCAAACCCCTTGAGTTGTCCCATCAAAAGCCACCCCTTAAGGGCTTGCTCCCTCTCCAGCCTTTCCTACATCGGCCACTAGCATTTATTCTTGCATCTGCTGGGAGCCCTGGGCATAGTCCTGTGCATGGCAGAGCTGGCCAAGGGTCAGGTGTGGATTGCCTTACCTCCTGTTAACTCCTCTGTACGTGTAGGCGTATGTTAACCTTTAACCCGAGGATAACCCTCATCTGAATAGTCCTTCATATGAGTCCACTTTGAGGAAATCCTACCCTCTTACCTCTGCTAGAAAGTATACCTCTCCTGATATATACACTATTCCTGGAATGACTTTCTCCTAAACACCCCCACTTCACGTGGCAGCAAGCTCTCATCAGTTAAAATCAGCGACATTAAAGTCTTCTAGAACAATCAAGATAGCTGGAGAAGAATTTCTCCTTACATGAGGGAGAAGGGTATAGATCAGGGAAAGGGCTGTAATGTAACAGTAGAGGCTTGCCTTCTTTATGTGCAAACTCTTCCCCAACACACAGGGCAGAGGGTGGAGCATGGGAGTGAAGCGGAGGGAGACCTCACAGACAGAAAAGGAGAAACCAGGAGAAAGAGGCTGAAATTTGAGCAATAGATTGCTGAGGTTTGGATCGGGAAGGTCTCCTGTTGTGTATTGTATCTTCAAACTGAAGCATTCCCTCCTGGAGGGAGGTTTATGAGAGTCTGCAAGGTTCAGCAATTTGTGAGGCTCAAGAAGGTCAGAAAGCTACAAGATCCACAAGGCCCATTGCCAAGTTATTAAGGCAGTAACGGGGCTGGGGGAGAGGAGAGTCCTGGGGAACTCCTGGAATGAAGCTGTCCTGAGTGTAGTGGCCTTTTTGTGACCCAATTGCCTTTGAGTCATTCATTCTCTTCTAAGTGACCCCTGGCCATGCTCCCATAGGTAATACCAATCAGCTCATTGATTCACCAAAGCTAGGTTTGGCAGAGTCTTTTTTTTTTTTGGTGCTCTATCTAAGGCTTAGTCATGTAACATCCCTGCCCAAGCCCATGTGCTAACATCTTAGTCTCCAGCAGCCCAGCAGCTAGTGTGAGGTTGCATTACCTCTAAGAGGTGGGGGTAATGGGAGATCATAGGAGGGGACATCCTGGAGGGACTAACAGGACCCCAGCCTCTTCTACCATCTCTCTTTTGCATCTATCTCATCTTGAGACGAGGGTTTTCTTTGCCTCACATCCCCACTGTGTTGAGCTACTTTACTAGTGGTTCAAAAGCAGTGGACTGATCAATAAGGAAACATCTGAAACTATCAGCCAAAATGAGCCTGTCCTCTTTTTAAGTTAATTGTCTCAGATCCTTTGTTACAGTAATGGAAAACTGACATATGTTTCAACTTGAAGTTGAAAAGAGACAAGGAGTAAAATTTTACCCAGAGGTCCTAGAATGGGTTCAGCACTGGCTTTAGAGTGCTAATCTCCTGAACACCAGGGAGAGAATACATCACTTTGTTTTTAAGTTACTAAGCTTGTAGTATGTTTTTATAGCAGTAAAAGGAAATGAATACAAGATTTTTAGGAATAAAATGATTGGACTGGAGAGATGGATCAGAGGTTAAGAGCACAGACTTTTTCCAGAGGTCTTGAGTTCAATTCCTGGCAACCACATTCGGCTCACAACCACCTGTAATGAGATCTGGTGCTTCCTTCTATTGTGCAGACATATATGCAGCAGAACACTGTATACAAAATAAATAAAAATTTAAAAAAATTGAATAAAATGATTATACATCTTCCCATGGCTGAGTGCATACACACAGGCATTTACCCACACCCAAAAATGGAATTGCTAGATCATGGGGTAAGTATATGTTTGTCACTAAGAACTATTGCCAAACAGTTTTCCAAAGAGGCTACACCAATTCATACTCCCACCAATGTTTGAAAGACTCAGTTTTCCCACAATTGTGTCCATCTTTACTATCGATATATTTTAAAGAAGTATTATCTTTCTGTGGGCTGAGCAGTGGTTTAAATTTATAATCCCAAATATCTAATGATATTTCTTTTCTTTCTCTTTCTGCCACATGGGCAAGGTCTTTGTGATATATTTGTGCATATCTTTTAGTATACCCTTTCTGTAGTGAAAGGGGAGCGGGCCTGCTTTTCATCTTGCCCAGCTCCCGCATAGCTAGCTTATACCCAGAAATAACAACACACAAATTATATTCATTTAAACACTGC
>LOJH01029923.1:5804-17268 GCA_001685095.1 Ellobius talpinus
AGAGAGAGAGAGAGAGAGAGAGAGAGAGAGAGAGAGAGAGAGAGAGAACCTGTGAAAGCCAGAGGTCAGCAGCCTCGGTGTTCCTCAGATCCACACTGTGGATTTAGTTTTTTATAGTTTTGATTTGGTTTTTGGTTTTCCTTTTTTTAAGCATTTGATTGTCATTGTGTGCGTGTGCACATGCGGTCAGAGGACAGCTTGCGGAAGTCTGTTCCCCTCCATCAAACTCAGATCCTCAGCAGGCTGCAGGCAGCTTTACCCACTAAGCCACCTCATCAACCTCATACACCTTGTTTTAAAGCAAGATCTTTCATTGGCCCAGAGCTCAGCTATTTGGCTAGACTGGCTGACTGCAAGCACAAGGATCCTGGCTCCACCCTCTCAGTCCTGGGGTGACAAACACATCACCAAGTCTAACTTCTTTACATGGCTTCTGGCGACTGAACTCAACAAGCACGTTACCCCTGGAACTTTCCTCCCAGATATATATATGTGTGTGCGTGCGTGCGTGCGTGCGTGCGTGCATGTGTGTGTGTGTGCATTGGCAGCACTTGAAATGGAACCTTGGACTTTTTGCAGACTAGGCAGGAGCTCTACCACTGAGCCACACCCCCAGCCCATCGCTAGTGTAGTCTAGACAGGTGCTTTACTGCTGAGCTATGCCCCCAGCCCTCTTTTTTATTCCTTTAAAGGCAGAATCTCATTAAGTTGCCCAGACTGGCCTTGAACTTGCCATTCTCTTACTCAGCCTCTGCATAGCTAGGATAACAAGCCTGTGCCTCTATGCCTAGCTTCTTTTTTAACTCTACAGTCAACGTTAAGCCAGTGTCTAGATCTATCCGGGCCTCAGTTTCTCTGTTTATGAAATGGAGATGCCAGCAGTTCTGAGAGGGCTGCTGCCCAGAGAACAGCTTTTTCCTCAAGAAACACTGCAGAAGGATGTGGTGTCTGTGCTGGTAATGTACCCTGGGGGTGCCGCTGTGTGTTGTGAGCCTGTGCCTGGAACTAGCTCAGGTGCACACTCAGAAAAAGCAGCTAGCCTGTGCTCCAACTGCTCTAGTTTGGTCAGCAAGTAGCTCCATGGGCAGGTTCTGGTTCCAGGCAAGGATGAGACTCCCCTGTTACAAGTTATTTGGAGAGTCACACAGAAATGTATTGGGATCTAGCAAACCAGATGGCACTGTGGCAGGGAGAGAAGGAAGGAGACATGGGACGCAGGTGTTCAGCCAAAGGCAGTGACCTCCTGTGGACAGGTGAAGACTTCAGGTGGAAAGTGTCCCAGGCTGGTGTGTCTGACTTGAGCAACTCTTACAGTGTACCTGGACTGCTTGGCAGGTATGTCTGTGACAAGAAGCAGAGATACAACCCAGAAAATGTGCACAGCCAAATATCCATAGCAATGCGTCCATCCCTTCCCTCACCTGGCACTTGCTGAGCATACCAGGCTCCGTCATGGGTCTCAAAACCAGAGACCAAAGCAGATGTGACCGCCACTCTTGGTGAATGTGTTTTCCAATAGATGTGGTCTGAGAGGTTAGGTGGCAGCTTACAGAGGGAGGAAGAAAATGTACCAGGCATCATCCACTGAGAGAGGGTGCAGGCAGAGTGAAGAGCAGCCACAGAGCCGACCCTGGCCCCCAGGCTGGTGCTCAGCCCTCCTAGTGAGGTCGGAGCAGAGGCGGACTGAGGAGTGGGCTCTTCACCTTTATCTGTATGATTCAGGAGTTGCCGGAGAGCCCTAAGCAGCACAGGGTGGGATCTGGCTGCTGTGTTAACAGGGTCCCTCTGGCCACCTGTGGAGCCAGACACAGTGTGCAGGACAACAGAAGTCCAGGAAGATCAAGGTGGTGGTCAGCTCAGGAGCTAGCTGCGCGCGAGCTGAGCTGTAGCATGAGCTTTCTTGTGTGGAGACAGGAGAGCCTATGTCCAGTACTCTTCCCACCTCCAGCCACTCCAGGAGGTGACCTGTATTAGCATCCTCACAGTGGAGGACACCAGAACTCAGAAACTGAGGTCAGATGGAGGAAAAGACAGATTCGAGGATCCAACCCAGAGCCCCTTCCCAGAGCTCTAAGTGGCACTACTTCCGTTTGCTGAGCCTTGTACCCATGCATAAGCATTTGTTGGCATCTGCTTCAGTGCCTGGCACATAGTGGGGGCTTCAGAAACAGGTTTTAGATAGAGGATGGGGAAATGGAGGGGCGATAGACAGGCAGAGACAAAGGGATGGATGGATGGGAAATAGATGAATAGATGCAGATAGGGATGGTTAGAGAGATATAAATGCATGGATGAACAAATAAATGGATAAAGAATGGAGAGATAGCTAAAGAGATGGATGAGTGGATATAGAGCTAAGTGAATTTACAGATGGGTGATAGATAAATGGACAAAGAGGAATAGACAGGTGGATGGAAGGAAGGATGGACAGATGAGTAGAGTGTGGGTGTGTGGATTGGATGGATGGATCCCCAGATGAGGGAGTGGGTGGGTAGATGAATGTACGTGTGGAGAGTGGAAGGAAGAATGGTAGATGAAGAGATACATGAAGTGGATAAGCAGAGTGAAGCTTCCCAGCCTGTTCTGCAGAGGGCACTGGGAGGTGGCTGTTAGGCTGTAGATGAGGTGGGGTAGTATGAGGAGCACCAGGGGTAGCTTTCTTTGTGGCAAGAATGAGTGCTGGCCCCAAGTGAAAGACAGGGCAATGGTAATATGGGCCTAAGTTGCTGGCATAGATTGGGTAGTGTATTGAAATGGGGTCGAATCAGTGACTGTATGAGGAAGTGGGGGTCCTAGAGCAGACGCATGGGTGCCTAAACCCAGGATGGACCCTGAGGATGCAGGAGGAACATCTTGGTCCAGTGGCATGGAGTCCATGCAGCCCAGCCTGCTTCTGCAGCTGAGGCTGCTGTGTGTGTGTGCCACGAGGCTCTAGCTTGGCACAGTCCAAAGCCCTCTCCCCTGGCAGCACAGCCGCCAACCTTCCTCCCCCGCTTCCCCCGACCTTCCCTGACTGCCCAGAACCAACGGGTTAATTAGATAACGGAGCCTTTGATTAGCGGGGGAGGGGGAGGCCACCCCCTGGCTGAGCTAGCCGGGAGGGGGGAGTTGAGTGAGGGTGGAGGGAAAGTGGGAGGGAGCGCCCTCCCCGCTGGAAGGAGAGAAAGAAGGAGGGAGGGGGCGGGGAGGGAGCGAGCTGGGCTCTGCACTGCCGTGTGACTAGAAATCGTAATCGCAGAGAAAGGGAGAGAAGCAGAGCTGGGAGAGGGACAGGACAGACAGACAGTAGGAACCTGACCGAGCCAGGCTCCCAGCAATGACAGGGTGTCGGGGCAGTGGAGGAGGAGGATAGACAGACAAGGGGTTTGGTGGTCCTCAGGGAGGCAAGACAGAGTTGGGGAGCTGGGGAGAGGGGCCGAGGCTGGGTCTGTGAGTGGAGAGAAAGGAAGCTGGTGTAGGGGGTGGACTAGGTGGGGGTACAGGACCAGAGGAGGCAAGGGCTTGCTAGTGTGGTGGTCAAGAGAAGAAGGCCAGGCTCCCCTAGAGGGTGGGAAGGGCGACAGACGAGGGGGGGTGCAGGGAGACCCAAAAAGCCCCTGCACCCCCCCCAGCACAAGCTCAACGGGAAGCAATAGGAAGCTGGGGTGGCCTCGGGGTAACTGCAGACATGCGGAGGGGGGGCCTGGGGCACAGAGAGAAGGCCATCGGAAGCCAAGCCACCAGGGTGAGTGTCCCTCAGTGTGTTTGCTCTAGGAGCAGGGAGACAAGGGCAAGGAGGTGGAGGCAGGAGAGGCGGAAGGAGAAGGAGGGAGCTGATGCAGAAGTCTCGGTGGGGGAGGAGACCCGGGTTCTGGCCTGGGGGATGGTGGGCTCAGTGAGCACCGCACCAGCTCCTTGGCTTAGAGGGTAGGGGCTGGTCATAGCAGAGTCTCAGGAAGTGGGGACAGTAGACCCAGGGTGGACTGAGGAGAAAGCTCACTGACCACACGTGTGGGAACAAAGACCCCACAGCCCCTGCTGAGACAGGCCAGTGCAGGCAGGGCCTGGTGACCAGCCCTGAGGCAGGGAAGCCCCGTGTCTGTACCGGGCTATCTCAGCTCAATCTCTGTCCATCTCTCCGTCCATCTCTCTTTTTGTCTAATTCTCTGTTTCTGCTCTCTGTCACAGTCTCTGCCATGGTCTCTTTCTGCTTATCTCTGTCCCGGATTTTGCCTGTCTTTTTGTCTGTCTCTCTATCTCTCGTCTCTCTGTCTCCTTCATTTCCTGCCCTCACACACTTGCTCAAACACACAGCGGCACACACATTTCTATCTGGGTTAAAATCTTGGAGGCTGCAGGAATGTGTGTGTGTGTGTGTGTGTGTGTGGTGTGTGTACATGCGCGTGCGCGTGCTCATGCACACCTGAGTGGGGGAGGCAGCCCTGTGTCCATGGATTGGAGAGGCCATGTGCGAGGGTGTGTCTGTCCCTGCTGTTTGTGTGAGTGGGTGGGTATCATGTTTATGGAGACCCCCTTCCTCACGGGACTGTCTATGTGTGTGAACACTCGGGGAAGCTGTGTGGAGGGGGACATTGGAAGGCAGAGGCAAAACCCCCTCTGCCGCCCAGTGGGCCTTGAGATGGCCTGGCACACAACCTAGCAGCTTCCGCCTTCCACAGGCAGGAGCGGCTGATGCATAGAAAGGGGCCTGCTGTGCTGGCTGCAGGTACCGTCCTTCCTGCACGCCATTTGGTTAGCCTGCGTCCCTCCCCCCTGAGGCTAGGGAAAGCAGGGGACAGGCTGGATGGGGGCAGTGACAACTGACACACATGGAGGTCCCTACTGCCCCTTCCCCTTGGCCTCCATCCTGCGACAGTTGCTGGCACAGATCCTGCCAAAGGCTGTTCCCTTGGAGCACCTGCAATCTTAAGACTGCCCGTGGTCTCCAGCTGTGCTGCCACAGGGCCCACCTCCTCCCAGAACCACCTCCTGACCTCTCTCAGTTACCTCTCCTCTAAGTCTAGGACAGGACAGGGCCTGAGAGGAGTGAGGGATGGTCCAGGGGTGGGAAGGAGGGAATCCAGAACTGGGCCCTGTGGCTGGTGCTGTCACACCTGGGAGGAGACATTAGGGGAGGAGCAGAGAGGTGGGAGGCTGCCTCCCAGGGGACCTGCCTGGGTGTGATGGGAGTTGGTCAGCTTTGTGCTTCACCCTGGCAGAGCTTTTGCCCTCTGTCTGTCTGTCTGTCCCTCCATCTCTACATACTTACCTATCTAACTTAAATCAATGCAAAGACAATTTTAAAAAACAAATTTAAGCTTTGGGAATGGGGCCAAGGGCTTGGACACTGGGAACGTGCTCTTCCACCCAGCTACATGTCGTCTTTTTGGTTTGAACAAGGTCTCACAGTGGTGCCCAGGCTGGCCTTGGATGTACTCTCTAGCTCAGGCTAGTCTGGAACTTTCAGTGTTCCTGCCTCACCTCCTGAGCCCCTGAGAAAGCAGCCCTGCATCCCCAGGCTTGGCAACATCTAAGTTTCAATCTAGCTGACTTTGCCATTTACTGACCAAGTGACCTTGGGTGCAAATGTTCTCTGTCAGCCTCAGTTATTCTTTCTGCAGAATGGCCCAGGAGAAGATGGGCCCAGCACAGACAGACCAGGTCCCTGTATCTCTGGTTCTGGGCAGGGGTGGTGGCTTCTGGCAGATATTCGGGCAACTTATTAAGTCCCTGACACTTAATGGCCAACATCTTCTCTCCTCCCACAGCCCCCCAGCGTGCCCTCGGAGTATGAACATTGAGAATGGCGCAAGCCCACACCCGTGGTTCCCTGTGTCCCCTGCTGCCGCCTGGTAGGATGTCCTGGCCCCACGGGGCTCTCCTGCTCCTGTGGCTCTTTTCCCCACCCCTGGGGGCCGGTGGGGGCGGTGTGGCTGTGACCTCAGCAGCTGGAGGAGGGTCCCCGCCAGCCACCTCCTGCCCAGCAGCCTGCTCCTGCAGCAACCAGGCCAGCAGGGTGATCTGCACACGGAGGGAGCTGGCGGAGGTGCCTGCCAGCATCCCTGTCAACACCCGCTACCTGAACCTGCAAGAGAATAGCATCCAGGTGAGTCCGCCTCCATCGCTGGTTGGACCGTGGGTCAGGGCACAAAGGGTGTAAGCCTCTGCCTCCCTCCCGATCTCCTCAACCTGGAGTTCCTGGCTCCTGCGCACCAGCTCCTCGTGTCGTCGCCCTGCCCACCTTTGCAATGTATTTCTATGCAAGCTGTGTGCATTTTCCTGGGGTGCCTGCCACGCCCTCACACCACAGGACAGGGTGCCTTGAGGTGGCCAGGAGAGGTCCTACCACCTCACCCTCGCTGTTGTTGGCCTGAGATGGCAACTCCCAGCAAGCCTCTGTGCCTTCTTCTAGAAAGTGGGTCCTGGGGAGCTAGCTGATTGAATGATGGGGACCAAGGGGCCGAGGCTGGCACTGACATAGTAGTTAGTCGGGCTGCAAGTGACTTTAGCTGTCTTTGTTTGGTGCACAGCCTGCCCCATGCGGTGAGGCTGGGGCTATGCTGGTAACCAAATGGGCTGTTGGGAGCTGCCTCCCACCTCAGGCTGAGGTGGAGCTGTCCTAAGTGTTGCAGGAGCTCAGCATTGCCCTGGCCACCTATTTCCAAATGTCTGCAGCTGTTATCAGACACCAGGCTCACCCGAGTGAGGACTTTGTTGTTGGTTGTTTCTTGGGTTTTGCTTTTCTTTTATTATTGGTTTGCTTGCTTGCTTGAGATAAGGTCGGGGTCTCACTCTGTATCTCCAACTGGTTTGAAACTCTTTCCATAGCTCAGGCTGACCTTAAGCCTGCTCTGTAGCCCAGATTGTTCCCAACTTGCAGTGACACTCTTACTCCAGCCTACTGTGTGCTAGAAGAGAGGAGAGCCCCCTCACAGAAGGTCCCAGACAGTCCATCTTCAGCAGAGGGTTCAGCGGCCCCACATAACTCTCCTGGAGAGCCTGACTCTGGGAAGAATGGAAACCCTGGGGGAGGGCTGGTGGGGACAGGCCCTTTCTGAGTGGCTGGGAAGCAAGGATGGGTAAACCAAAGAAACTTGAGACCCAGCGCCACCACTGCTCTTGGGGCTGTCACTATCTTCTCCAAGTCCACCTCACCAGCTGCCTCCTTGAACCACTATAAGTCACTATTTCTGCCAGTTTGTTTCCTTGAAGTCTGTGCCTGCATCCCTCTAACTGCTGGGCTGTCTATGCCCCTCACTAGGGCAGACCTCCTGCCACAGAATGGACATCATCAAAGGATGAAACATCGCAATAGAAATCAGAACACTCTCATCTGTCACCAGTTAGGGGCTCTGCATTCCACTGTCAAAGCTACTGGTCTGCCCTAAAAGCTGAGATCCAAAGCAGAAAGGCCTGTGGGCCTAGACGCTCTCAAGGCTGGCCTTCCAGGTGGCAGGAGCAAGAAATGTAATGCTGGCTTGGCATGGCGCTGTGCACCTATGATGCCAGGTGAAAGCCACCCTGAACTACATAGTGAGTTCCAGGCCAGCCTAGCCCATGGAGAGCCTATGTGTCAAATCCAACCAACGAACCAGCATACAACAAAAGAAAAAAGTAGCGGTTTTAATTATCCATATTTTAAAAAAAATCATCACATCCCACCACCCAGATATAAATAACTCCTGTTTACATTTGTTTTCATACCTTTCTGGGCTTATGTAAATGTGTCTTTTAATTATTTATTACAGAATGAATACAAATTAATTTTCTAGTTTTCCTAATGAGAAAATACACTTAGATAAACATACAGAGACAAAAGCTACTTGCAGTCCCACAGGCTCAGATAGCTCTACTTCCTGTCTGGAGTTCCCAGGCCGACATCCCCAGCACATACTCAGGGTCCTGCCTGTCTAACAGGGGGTCCTCTGCGTGTGTGTGTGTGTGTGTGTGTGCGTACGTGCGTGTGTGTGCGTGCATGTGTGTGTGCGTGTGTGTGTCTGTGTGTGCATGCATGCGTGCGTGTGTGTGTCTGTGTGTGTGTGTGTGTGTGTGCAGATGTCAGGTGTCTTCCACAATCACTCGCCATTGTTTTTCTGAAGCGGGCTCTCTCTGAACTGGAGGGCGTAGATCACTCAGCTCAGGGATCCACAGCCTTCCTCCCAGCACTGGGGTGCAGATGTGCACCCCATGCCTGTCTTCCCCGCTGGCACTGGAGCTCCAACAATGCTCCTCCTGCCTGTGCATCAAGCCCTTTCTCCCAACCGTGGCCTCCACCTGCTTTCTTTTCAGAAACGAGAGCCACAGTGTTTTACGATGCCTCAAGGTTGGGTTTTTCTCAGAGCCCCCCAAACACACTGGGGGAATCTATGCAGGTGCTCTACCACTGGGCCACACCCCAGCCCTCTTTTCACTTTTGAATCTGAGACAGGTTTTCACTCAGTTGCCCAGACTGGCCTTGAACCTACTCTCTAACCTAGGCACACTTCAAGACTTTCATCCTCCTCTTGCCTCTTTGAGAATCTAAGATGCCAGGACTTTGCCACTAGATTTGGCTTGGTTTATGGTTTTTGAAATTCTCATTATGTACCCCAAGCTGGCCTTGAACTCCATCTCCAAGGTGCTGAAACTAAATGCATGGACCAACAGGCCTGGTATCTAGTGTGGTCTGATAAAAGCATAGCATTCCTGTCATCAAGAAGAGACTAGTAAATGGCTGGGTTCCCAAGTGCTGGGATTCTGTACACTCACGATAAACACCAGTGGAGAGGCTGGGGAGGTGGGTAGTATGGATTCATCCGAGGCTTGCTTGCCTTGCTCCTGGGTACCAGCATGGTGACAGCAAGCGCTAAAGAAAAAAGGCTACGCATCTCTCAGTTGCAAGTGGAGATGTCCATGCCACATCTCCCAGCTGCTCCAGACTCCTCTTCGCGATTGATTCTATACATCCTCTGTATGTGCCTGCTGGGTCAGAGTGCAGGATCAGAGAAGCACTGCCCAGCGGTGCTATCTGATCATATACCTGGCCCTGTGCACACAGGCATGCACATATACACACACTCAACAGACCATCCGCAGGGACCGCACACACAGTTGCCTGGTGACTGGCTTGTCACCTGCCCTCACAACTCCCAGGCACACTCCGCCATTCCCTGCCGCATCTCCAGCACCTAGAGCAGAGCAGCAGGCACTCAGCAGTTATGAGGCAGATGCCCCCCCAACCCAGAGCACTGCCCTCCACTAAGTAGGGCCCCTGTCCCCACAGCACCCTCCTGTGAAAACAAACCCCACTGGGCACTGGCAGGACCCAAAGGGTACTGACAGCATTCTCTAAAATCTGAACTCCATGGTTGTGTGTGTAGGTGGCGGGGAAAGCCTCTGCCACATGGCAGAGACAGTGAGTGGCTCTTCTTACTTGATTTTATTTTATTTACGTTGGTTGGTTTGCGGTGCTGAAGGTGGAATCCAGAGCATTTTACTTTTCTTAAATCAGCAGTTTCTCACTGGTACCCAGTTGTCCAGTTGGGCTGGACTTCACCACCTAACAGAACTTGCAGTCCCAGGGTTACTCTGGCCCAGTGACAGATCACCAGGCCCTGGAGAAGTTGGAGTGTGGGAAGCAGAGGTTGGACAGTCACCCCTCCATACCCTCCTCTTCTCCGGAAGCTGCTCCACCTGGCTGGGCTGCTCCACCTGGCTGGGCTGCTCCACCTGGCTGGGCTGCTCCACTGGGATGGGCTGCTCCACCTGGCTGGGCTGCTCCACGGGGCTTGGCTGCTCCACCGGAATGGGCTGCTCCACCGGGATGGGCTGCAGATTCTTCCTCCCTTCTCCCATCCCCATCTCCCTCCTGCCCCACAACCACCCTCATATAATCATGGTAGTCTCTGCCTTCCTACTGATGCATGTGTCTGTGTGTCTGCACGCATGTGTGTCTCTGTGTATGCATGAATGTGTCTGTGTGTCTGCATGCACGTGTGTCTCTGTGTATGCATGCGTCTTGTGTGTCTGCATGCATGTGTGTCTCTGTGTATGCATGTGTGTGTTTAATTTATGCAAATACAACTACTGTGGAGCTGGTTCTTTGTCCCCATGTCCCCTCAGCCATGTGTGTCTCCTTCATCACCCTAACTGCTTCAGGACTGCCCTTGGTGGCCCACGTACCCACTCCCCTGCTACAAAAATCACACTTGGGGAAGGGGACTCTTGTGTGAAAGTTGTAGGTCTTTTTCTTCTTTTCTCATTTTGTGTGTGTGTGTGCATGCATGTTGGTGTGTGTGTGTGTTCAGAATTCCGCCCTGGCTGTTATCCACTGGGATCTGTCCACCTCATTTTTGAGAAAGGATCTCTCATGGGCCTGGAACTCATCAAATTAGCTACGTTAGCTACCCAGCTAACCCCAGGGATGCGCCTGTCTCCATTTCTCTATCCTGGGATCACAAGCGTGAGCCACACACCTAGTTCTTCATGTGAGTGCTGGGCTTTGAGCATAGTCCTCATGTATGCATGCACTGTCCCCAAGCTATGCAGAGAGAGCGCCATGGAGGGGGAATTGCTGGTCTTAGGCCACGTGCAGCTGTCCCTCCCCCACCCAGCACAGGAGGGAAGAGAAGGTTCAAAGACTTCCCCTTTGAAAATGGCCTAGCAAAAACCTGGGGAGGGAGTTACCCCATGCTCCCACCTTGGCTATTGTGCGGCTCCAACTGGGGGGAATTTCACAGACTCTCTGTAGATTCTGCATTGGTGTTTTTATGAGGTCTTAAAGAAGTTTGTGAGATACTTCCAAATGCCCCATATATGACACCAAATGTTTAGCAAGGTATGGGGCTACACAACTGACATCCCAGCATTCAGAAAGCTGAGGCAGGAGGATTGCCAGGCTAATGTGGGCTTCATAGCGAGACTCCATCTCAAGCAGTACTACTGAGTTTTCGAAAAATATAAGGAGGAACTCCAAAAGATCCCCTAGGGTTAACATTTTAAAACTTCACAGGGAGTGGGATTGGAGACATGGTCCAGCTGTCAGGAGCACTTGCTGTTCTTGCAGAGGACCCGGGTTCAGCTCCTAGCACCCACATAGTGTCTGACAACCTCCCAACTTTGATGTCCTTTTCTGACCTCCGAGGGCATCAGGCATACACATGGTACAAATACATATATGCAAGCAAAATACACACATGCATACAAATTTTTTATAGTTTATTTCATTTATTTTATGTCCATTGGTGGTTTGTCTATATTCACGTCTGTGTGAGGGTGTTGGATCTCCTAGAACTGAAATTATAGATAGTTGTGAGCTGCCATGTAGGTGCCAGGAATTAAACTTGGGTCCTCTAGAAGAGCAGCCTGGGCTTTTAACTGCTGAGCCATCTCTCCAGCACCCATAAAAAAGTTTTAGTTAAAATTTTTTGTTTGTTTTTGTTTTTTGTTTTTACGAGACAGGGTTTCTGTGTAGCTTTGGAGCCTGTCCTGGAACTAGCTCTTGTAG
>LOJH01029924.1:0-17268 GCA_001685095.1 Ellobius talpinus
GAGCAGTCAGGCTTCCCTGCCCTGTGGAATGTCCAAGGACCTCCCCCCTCCATTTCATGAAGGATTTTGACAGACCTGTAAGGTGACTGTGTTACCTTTCCTGTTTGAAAATCAGTGTCTTATACTTGCTCTTAACATGAAATGAACTTGGTAGAGACAAATTGAAGGGCTTGACATTTGTGAGGTGAATATTTAGTATGTAAAGAGCAGATGGCGATCTGTACACAAACAATCTTTACCATTGCCACTATCAGAAAACTACAGATGTTGCCTATTGCTCCTGCTTCTTTCTGGATACTGGTTGGAACAAAAGCCACCATAAAGGTGACTCCTCAGAAAGAATGCTTCTGAGAAAAGCTCCACTGGAACCTCAGATCTACAATTTCTTTACTCTAGCAAAGTTGGCTCTGAAGGAAAAAGTGACGCTATCTATAATTATGTGTATCATGTGTCAAATTCATTAACTTTTGGAAACTCATTTCAACTACTACATCTGACATCCATGAGCCTTACAGTGGGATGGACCACCTTGCTGCAGAACTGATGGGCATCTCAGGAGGATGCTAGAACACAAGTGAAAGGTTCATGTAAGATATCTCATCAGATGCTATGGTGCCTTTACATACTAGAAGTGTAGAGGATCTACAGTAAAAGGTTTGCCAGGTTAAACTTGTTCAGCCCTTTATCAATTCTATTTCAAAGTTAAAACTGTACTATTGATTAGACAAGCAAGATAGTAAAATAATACATCATTTAAAACTTATTCTTTCATCACATGTATTTTATACCTTCTGTTCCTGTTTACAGGCAAGCATGTGTTCCATATAAAACTTAATTATCACCAGGCAGTAGTGGTACACACCTTTAATCTCAGCACTTGGGAAGAAGAGGCAGGCAATCTCTCTGAGTTCAAGGCCAGCCTGCTCTACAGAGTGATTTACAAGTCTACACAGAGAAACTTTGTCTCAAACAAATAAACAAACAAACAAAAAATAAACCTCAATCATCTATTACTGGTAAGAGAAGTCCCTACACAAGTCAAGGACATATGAAATAGAATGTTGAAGAGTAAGAGACTTCACACACACACACACACACACACACACACACACATGCATAGTTTAAATAGTGTTTTATAGGACAAGGAGACTCATTTTGTGTGGCAACTTTTGGAAAATTTCTTGACTGAGGTCATATTTAATTTTGATTTTTGAGTAGCACAACAGGTGGGCAAAGGCGTGAGATTCAGGAAACAAAGGCCACTTGGAATATACCAGTGAAAAGTAAATATCAAACAGACAGAA
Organism: Ellobius talpinus; assembly: GCA_001685095.1. Taxonomy (NCBI): domain Eukaryota; kingdom Metazoa; phylum Chordata; class Mammalia; order Rodentia; family Cricetidae; genus Ellobius; species Ellobius talpinus. The sequence continues at coordinate 1,305 of LOJH01029924.1, forward strand.
GGGTTTTTGAAAAAGATTTAAAAATAGTTTATTCATATTCCCTTTACAGTAAGGAAACTGTAGTTTTCAACTATAAAATTAGCACATTCAGAAGTATATTGTGGATATATCATATGAAATTATCTAATGATTACAATTTATAAAACTTAAATATATAATATGTATAATTTATTAAATAGGTTATATATAACATAACATAACATAACATAACATAACATAACATAACATAACATAACATAACATAATATAATATAATATAATATAATATGTAGTATATTGATTCATAATATATATTATTATATGCATTAATACTATAACATATTATACAGAAAAAGTGTAGTTAGAAAGGAACAAGAAGGTGAATCATCCAATCAGTTGAGGACTGGGTTGTGAGTACACGGATTGGATGGAGGAAACAGGTAGAGGAAGACTATTAACAAGACTGCAAATGGGAAGCCTGGATGAGGGTCACATGAAAAGGGCTGGATGAACGTCCACACTTTCAGAGCTAAGTGAACCACTTATAAGAGACACAGAAAGTCATTCTGGGCAGGGAGGTGACAGCTAGCATTTAGATAATGAGGTGAGGTGGCGTTGAACCAGAGAGTGAAAGTGGAATGCCAATCAATACTAACCCCATGGCAGAGTTGTGACCTCTGCTTAGATTTTGTTAACAGAAAGGAAATTGTTAATTCTATGAGAATGCCAGGACGCTGAGGATGAATGATTACAAAGTTTCTATGTTTTTAAGATATTAGATGAATATGAGGCATCCATCAGCATAGGCCTTTTTTTTTCCAGAAAGGTGGAGGAAAATAGGAGAAACCAGAGTCGTTGCTACAATGTGAGAAATTGACTGTGGCATGAAGGAGATAGCAGAGGGGAAAATACTTCAGATAAGATCAGAAGCAGTTAGGGTAAAAGATCAGTGGATTTCTGAAGTCATTAATAGACTTCAAAAACTCAGAGTAGTGAAGGCAGAAGAGAGATAGGAGAAAGCTGAGCTATCTGTAGCTAAAAAGAAGGAGAGTGGACCATAATTCTTAAAACTATAATAGGGAGAAGATGAAAAAAGATAAAAGAGAGGATTGTTTTATACAGAAACTTTGTGGAAGACACTGATAGATTTAATTAATTTGTTTCTTTGTTGTATCAATAATGGAGATTATAAGAATTATTTTTCATTTCTTTTTTTTTTACTGAAAATAGACCTTTTTCATATAATATACTCTAATTATTGCTTTTACTCCCTCAACTCCTCCCAGATCCTCACTGCTTCCTCACCCACCCAATTATTTTAATGCTAAGCTTTTAGGAGCTGCTTAAATTATAAGGAGAAATAATGTAAAATATAGAAAGTTCAATGATATTAAGCTCAAACAATAGCTGATATAAAACAAGATGTTGCACAGAAGAGAAGCAAACAGCAAAAAAGCTATTGTTAGTGTATTGACATTAGAAAAATTAATGTGTTAAATAAATACCATATAAATCCAAACTTATTCAGTAAATGGGAAAGTGTATCTGAATCAGAAATTGAAACCATGTGAAAGTACCCAAATACTCTGGTGGAAATAGAGACTCAGCATCAAAATGTCTAAGATCTGTTTCTCCAGTGACTATGATGAAACTTCCCTCTCACTCTTCCTTGAAACACCAAGACTTCCTGAAACTCTGCTTGGATAACATATCCTAAGTGAGGAAAATAAAATTATGGCATATTTTACTGAAGATTATTGCTAATGAGTTCTAGGGCCCATAGGTTGGTATCTGTCCTATTGAACAATATATAATGACATTTCAGCAATTAATAATAGCTATTGTCATGTCCCATTAAATCATCCTCCTTTCTCCACTTTTGTTAGAACTAGCATATCTTCATATGAGCTTTTACTGTTTAGGATGTATTTTATTTTTAATTATGTATATGTGTATGGGGCTAATAACATGAGTACTTCTGCCTGTAGAAGTCAAAGAAATAGCTTCCCCTGGGACAGGTGTTGAAGGCAGTTGTGGGAGCCTAATGAAGGAAATGGGACTCAAACTCTGGTTCTCTTCAAGTGCAATGTGCTCATAACCACTGAGCCATTTCTCCAGTACATGTATCATCATCTTTAATACTCCTTGGTGCTTATAAAAATAATACAAATTTCATACACAACATAGGCATTTTGTACACAATCTTCTTTACATTACACCTTGATGACAAAGTAGTAAGTGATTACCTTTGAAGACAATGCCAAGAAGTAAAACCGTTATAAGTAAATCATTTTATCAACTGAATACAATATGGAATAAGATAGGAGATACTGCTACAATCACAAAATAGCAACTCATAATGTTTACAGGTGTTCGGTGCAAGTAGACCATGCCAAGGCTTTGGACTTGAGAGCTTTAGAAAAGTCCTGTAAAAGACAAAAGTGTTGCTTGAAATTTCATGTTACAGAAAGTTCTCCCTCCAAGGATGATACAGTGGTGCATGAAATACACATATATCAATGTTTCAAAATAATATATAACAATAACATTATTCTATAACAGGTGAATATACAACTGCCTCCAGAATTATTATAATTGAAAAAAACACTCCCTCTCTCTGAACATACCACACACAGACACACAAACACATGCACACACACATCATATTTATATAATTTTCTACTCTTGAGTTTTTACGTATGTTTGTGAATATCAAGTGTGATTATGGGTGCAGGTGGAATTGTGGAGGTCAGAGGCCAGCCCCAATGTTGTTTCTTATTAATGCTGTCCACTTTCTTTTTGAAACAGTGTCTCTCAATAGCTTGGAGCTTGCCAAGTATGCTAGATTGGATGAGTAGCCAGTCCTGGAGATTATCTTGTAGCTTCCTGAACAGTATTAAGTTTATAAGTCTTTGCCACAACACCCCAAAAGAAAGGTTTGGAGATCACCCTAGATACTATATATCATATTCTTAGGTGTTGTGGAATATTAGTGATACATTTGTTTAAGCTGTGGAATATTTGTTCAATGATGGAAAGATATATGGTATTCTTTTATGTTGCATTTGTTTAACTCTGTGGAAGTTGTGTTTCTTTGCTGGTCTAAAACACCTTACTGGTCTAATAAAGAACTAAACAACCAATAGCTAGACAGCAGAAAGAAATAGGTGGGCTGTCAGGCAGAGAGAATAATTAGGAGGAGAAATCTAGGCTCAGGAAGAGAGGAAGAAGTAAGAAAAAGAGGTGAGGAGGACGTCAGGGGCCAGTTACACAACCACGTAGTCAACCATGGGATAAGAAAAAACAAGATGTGTAGAATAAGCAAAGTTAAAAGCCCAGAGGAAAACATAGTATGGTGATATTGTGTTTGTGCTATAACAAGGAAAGCTTGCCTGAATTTCAGAGTATGGAGATAGCCACCAGTTAGCTATAGAAGTCAGGCAGTGGTGGCATACACCTTTCATTTCAGCACTCAGGAGGCAGAGACAAGAAGGATCTCTGTGAGTTCAAGGCCGCTCTGGGCTTAGGAGATTGATGCATTCTAAAAGAGAAAGAGCGGCAGTGTTTCACACTTTTAATCTTAGTGCTTGGGATACCTTTCATCCCAGCAGTAGGGTTGTAGAGACAAGAAGGGATAAATGGCTGATTGGAGAGAGGAATAAAAGGTGGGAGGGGAGCTGAACTCAAGGCATTCAGTCCAAGAATTCATGGAGACAGGATCTTGTCCCATTCAGTCCGAGAATTCATGGAGACGGGATCTTGTCCCATTTGGTCTGAGGGTTCAGTAGAAGCAAAAAGTCTCTCTAGTGGCTGGCTCCTTTACTTCTCTGATCTTTCAGGATTTACCCTCATATCTGACTCCAGGGTTTATTATTAAGATGAATTAGAATTCACAGTACATCATAGTTAAAAAGAAACAGGATAATTTAAGTTAGAAAGTCTGGCTAAAATGAGTCAAGCTAAGGCTGCGTGTTCATAAGTAAGAATAAATCTCCGTGTATTTATTTGGGAACTGGGTGGTGAACCCCTAAAGAGTAAAAACAACCAAACCAAACCAAACAAACAAAAAACCCAACTACAATTAAAGGAAAAAAATTCTTGACAATAATATTTTGACTTTCTCTTTTTTCATATATTATGTGTAAAAATGCCAGAAAATTCTTTAAGAATTAAAAAACACCAATTTTTCTTATGTAATGTTTTATAATAAAGTTATTTTGGTTATCACATGAAAACATTAAATAGACATGCACAAGATTTCAGTTCTTCAATATTTGTTTGTGTTTATAATAGTCATAATAGGAAAGTTCGATTTTCTAGTTAATTTTGATTTTTTGTTTTTTCCCTGAGATAAATTATATGAGGAAAAAGTGACGTTTCAATTGAAAATTAAATTAGATTTTATACAAAACTTTTTTTCAGACCACAAAATGCTGAATTTGTATTAAAATAATATGACATGATATTAAAAAATTGGAAAAAAATTTAAATGCCCGTTTGACCTGCTTCCATTTAGAATCACCATTTGGTTTGTTTTTATCACGTATTGTTTCTAAGTCACATGATGGCATACGTTTCAGACTGCATTGGAAGAAAACTTTATGAAAAGATTTGTTCCAAATAACTAAACAACCAAAGGGAAAAGAGTGACCATTTGATGCTGAGTTACAAACGGTGTACTCTCCCCTGAGGAAGACAACTTCTCCTGCTCACAGAATTCCTTGGATGCCTGGAGTTCATTGCCAAAGGATGAGGCCTGAAAAAATATGTACACACAAACAACATACGGATGGAGCAGGTGGCGTTTATTTATTTGGAAATAAACACACACACACATAAACACACACAAAACCACAATTAAAGAAAACAAGGCTATGACTTTGAAGGAGTTCAAGGTGGGGAGAAGTACAAGGAAGAGTTTGGAGGCAACAGAAATAAACACACACACACGCACATAAACACACACAAAAACACAATTAAAGAAAACAAGGCTATGCCTTTGAAGGAACTGAAGGTGGTGAGAAGTACAAGGAAGACTTTGGAGGCAACAAAGAGAAAAGGGAAATGATGCAATTTTATTATAATCTCAAAAAATTAAAAATAAAATGAATTTCAAAAAAATAGTGAGTTATCTGTTCATCCTTTCCTTTTGTAATATTATTATGGTGTTTAACTTTGAGACAGGGTTTTACTAAGTAGTCCTGAATGGCTGGAACTTTTAAATAGTACAAACTGACACTGAACTCAGGGATTTGGCTGCCTCTCGCTCCAAGCAGAATGCTAGGTTTAAAGGTATCTTTCACTATGCCTGGCTGTGTTAATTACTAATAATAAGCATACCGTACTGTGTAAGAATGCACCTCATTCTCTTCTGCCCCAACAGAGTGTTCTGTCAACACATACATGCGGAATTGATTACTCCATCATTATCTTATAATGGCTTCTTTCTAAAGCACACAGCAGCAATCACCATTGCTTTCCCAGTGCAACTCTTGCCTCACTTAGTTCTATGTCCACTTCATGTGTTGACATTGAAATTCACTCAAGGATTACTTGATCAGAAAATGTACATTTGTTACTCAGAAAATGTCCAACGGAAACCAATAATGATTGTGTTATTTTGCACTCACAACTGCACTGTCTGTGAATGGCCCCATCTTTCCCACAGTTTAGTCATCATTCAATATCTTTCATACTGAGTTCCCTGATTCCAAGACACTGTGTGCTGCATCAAAGACGTTTTAAAAATTGCTGTATGTTCGCATAACTTAGTGATAGCCTTCTTTATTTCTCGTCAAAATCATTAAACTGCTAATACCAAATATAGCACAACCTAACAGTTTAAAAATATGCTGTATTTTTGCATAACTTAGGCATAGCCTTCTTTATTTCTCAGCAAAATCATTAAACTACTAATACCTAATATAGCACAACCTAACAGTTATGTAAAATCTCATTATATTGCGTTGCTTGCATTTATTGTCTTTTTTTTATAATGTTTGTAACCAACTCTTGAATACGTAGATTCACATCTATGGTACATAGTGTCAGTCCAAATTGTTAGGGTTTGTGTATCTAATTGTTGATAAATAGTAGTATATTTATGTATTTACTTATTTGTCTTTAACTTGCCATTGTCTTATCAAAGTCAAGTCAAAAACAGGTTTACATAAGTTGTTCAGCTTCATAAAATATTTTTTAAATTAATTTGATGACAACGCTCCTCAGAGAATTAAATTATAAGGCCTCATCTATTTGGAAAGTGTAGCCCCACAAAATAACTTTCCCTAAATAGGCAAAGTGACATGGTTTTATATATTTGAAGGTCCCAATAATTCTCTGTAAATGACTTCACTTTTTAAGTTGCAGTTTAAAGATAAGAATTTTTTATAAACAGATATCAGTACCTCTAGTGGAACAGTTTTTCCAGTACAAAGAATGGGGCACTGTGTCTAGTATTCATACTGTTTTACTATGAAACAATGTGTAATAGCAGATTAAATTCTGTCTCAGTTTGCTTCTTTGTTTTTGTGTTAAATCATTGGACAAAACAACTTGGGGATTTTACGTCCACATACGTAGAGGATAGAGTCAATCCCCAAGCAAGCCAAAGAGAAACCTTGGTGCAAGATGTGAAGCATAGACCATAAAGAAGCTCTGCTTACTGGATTTCCTTCTCAGACTTGCTCACCTACATGTAGATGTAGTGATAATAGTAAAGAAAGAAAGGTCATGGATTTGAGAAGGCTTAGCGGGGGAAAGGGTATAACATAATATTTAATTAAAAATAATTTTTAAAACTATACTTTTTAAAGTGTCACACTGTATTTATGTATTTCAAAGCTTCCAAGTCTAAAATCTCTTTAAAATTCCAAAGCCTTTTAACTGGGTATTCCTGTAAAATTAAAAAAAATAAACACTTTCTCTAATAGAGAAGAACAAGGCAGTTTTACAAACAGATCAAATAAAAAGAAAACCAAAATCAAACAACTTAAATCTATCTGGGTTTGACATCTATGACTCAACCACGAGTTCCAATGGGCTCTGACAGCTTCTCTTCTGTGGCTCTGCCATTTGTAACAGACACAGTTTCTCTTGTAGGCTCGTGTTTGCTCTTCATACCTGCTGCTGTTGTAGGCTGTCATATCGTGATCCTTGCATCTCTACAATTCTCGAGCTTACTTTAATCAAAGTTGTCATTTCTAGCAATGACTTTCCTGTTCAGTGCCAAGCCTCAGCTGTTCTCCACAACCCCTTCAATCCAACAGCTTTGATGTTGCCAAACTCAGTGCTATATGGGAGACTCTTGTATACCACCAAATTCAGCTGCCACTTTGAGATGCAGCCTTGATTCTTTCTGGAATATATTTTGTATGTATTGACCATGAAAATTCTCAGAATATTTTGCCTCGATGATGCTAGTCTCTTACTAGTCACAGCTGACTCTTATGTTCCATTTAGACTAATCAATTGATCCAGTACAATATATATGTCATTTCCAAACAGTCTTAGTTCAAGATACCACATGAGTAATCTTGTTAGAGTCTTTGCTTCCTTCTGAAGCTTCACCAGCCAGGCTTCCATAGACAGCATTTTTACCAGCATTGTCTTCTCAGTTCCCACAACAACTCAGTAAACTCTGAGCACTCAATAGAGTAGTACAAAGCTTCAAAATTCTTCACCTTTCCTCCACAAGACATTCTGAGATTCAAGAGCGTCATGTTCAGGTCCATCATAGAAGAATACTCTTTGAAATGAATTATCCTTCTAGTTTGCTTCTTTGTTGCTGAGATAAGACACTGATTAAAATCAACTTGGGTATGAAAATCCTTACTTGAGCTAATGAATTACAGTGACTCATCAAGGGAAGCCCATGTAGGAGTTCAAGGAAGGAAACTGGAGGCAGGAACTGAAGCATAGACCATAAAGGAACTCTGTTTGCTGTATTGCTGCCCAGGAGTTGTCAATCTACCTTTATTACACTGCCCAGCATGTCGTTGCTCATAGAGGGCAATTTATAAGGAAAATGATGTACAGCACAATCTAGAGAAGGAAATTCCTCAACCATGGTTCTCTTTTCCCAGGTGTCTCTACCATGTGCCATAGGACAAAACCTAAGTACTGCAAAGTCTCTGTCTGAGGCTTGAATACACAGATTTGAAGACCAAGGCAAGGAGGTAAGGTTATGTCTCTTCAGAGATAGTGCTAACATGCCAGGTTTACCCTGTGTCCCTGAATCTCAGTCCAAGGCACTTTTTATTTTTGATCTGTTTTCTTAATGAGAATGTTTTGCATAGGAACAGTGACAGTTTACTCTCAAGCAGTACTTTTTTATAAAAATCAGCTTCATTTGATAGATTTTGTCAAAAAGAAAGCAAGGAGGAAAGCTGATGAAGCATTTTCATAGATGCTTTAAAGACACAAGAAATCAAGGTAGCCACTTACAGCTTAGAGTTTTTACATGTTCCCAGTATTCTTTCCTGGAAATTGTCCAGATCTGTACCTGTGAGGCTCTGTAGCCATTTTTGAACCATGCCATGCATTCTTCACAGACAAAATGCTTATCTGAACCAAATTTCTCTGGTGTCTATAATGTATGCAAGAGTAAACATATTGAACTCTGTTTGCAAATTGATCATCTTTGTAGTCATTAATTACACAATATTTCTTGGCTACACATTCTACTTCAAAATACACATTTTAATTTTCAAAACATTTCAAATTTTATAATGTGATTCAAATGCTCTACTATGATCTAAGACTATTCTTCCACATGTCGTATTGACCATCACATATAGAAATGACAAGTATGAGGGCAATTACCATATATTTTGAGCTTGTTATCAAATTTACCATCACAATTTTCCACCTTAACATCATGGAATAAAATTTAAGTATTGCCATATCAATGAAGAAACTAAGATATATTTTGAGAATTTCCCCTCTTTCAAGAGTTAATCAGTTTCTACCCACACTTTACAATAATCATTAAATTTAATGCTTAATATGCTTTATTATAAGACAAACCATTTAACCAGTGCTAAATGCTGCCATTCTTCTTCAAGGCATATATGAAGGATCGATCATCCTTTGCAACTTTTCCCCTTCTGTCTATTGTTGTATAGAGGCACTTAGTTTGTTTCCCAGCAGCTCAGATCTGAAATAATCACAAAGAAACTATATTATTAAAATCACTGCTTGGCCCATTAGCTCTAGCTTCTTATTGGATAACTCATATCTTAATTTAACCCATCTCCATTAATCTGTGCATCACCATGAGGTAGTGGCCTACCAGCAAAGTTTTATTGTGTCTATCTCCAATGGCAGCTCCATGGCTTCTCTAAACTCCACCTTCCTCCCAGCATTCAGTTTGGTTTTCCCTGCCTAGCTATATTCTTTTACCCTATCACAGGCCAAGACAGATTATCTATTAACCAATGGTATTCACACACACAGAGGGGAATTCCACATGAGTCTGCCTTCTCTCCTGTTCTGCAACATGGAGTTCACAGAGCTCTACATTCATTTAACATCACACAATTTTCTAATATTTACCTAGTTTTTTATGAATACTTCTTTAAGCGAGAAAACTAACAAGATGCTGACTGTCTTGGGAAGTGAGGCAAATCTGGGAACAATTGGGGAAGAGAAAGAATATGATGAAAATATATTGCATCATTTTTAAAGGATAATAGTGAAGTATGTAACAATAAGTTAAACAAAAGTTCCATTTTTCACCTAGTAGTGCAAAATGAAAACCAAATATCAGAAAGATAAACATACAGATCATCACCATAATTATATCCATATCCTTTTTGATCTTTCAGAATGAATATCATGTGGCCCTGAATACACATTCACTTTTGTATCTTTTATTTTTCAACAACTAGATAGCCTTGAAAAGTGCACTGGAATTACAACTTATAACACAAAATTCAGTGTACTAAGAATGCACTGAAAATACACCGTCTTGGCACTATTTCTTGATAAACTGTAAACCTGATCTATTTTTTAACATGGACAAAATCTCTGTAGCTACCTGCTCAGGTTTCAGAACTTGATATGGAGCCAAGAGACCTGTCACTTTCGTGTCCCCTCACTTTTTCTGTCTACTTTAGTGGTCACTAGTGGCTATGTGGACCATTCCCCAATAAGTAAGTGGCAAGAATTTCCATTATTTCAGCATTAAATTATACTGGAATCTCTTCTGGGCTAGTAGATTCCAAACTCAAGGCATCCATTTCTTTCCCACTTGCTTTGTTCTGTTTTCATAATGCACTTCACACTAAAGTTTATTGAAATATTACTTAAAGGTTTGGCAAGAAGGGAGAAAGACTGATGTCTGAAGATGGTAAGCAAAGGTAAATTTTTTAAAAAAATGTCAGTATGTTAAGAAAAATGGGCAAAACTGATAAGAAAGAAAACTATTTCCTTGGGAAATTATCAGAACCAGTTAAAAAAATGATGTCTTGTAAAGTTTGCTGAGCTGCCTCTGTCCTTCTTTGGAGGGTAACTATCTTTCATTTTTGATTTAATTGTTCAGAAAAGAGCAGTGTGATAAAAAGCTTTTTATGGAAATTTCTCACAGCAACGCAATCAATCATATTTCCAACTCGTGTGCTGTCTTGAGCCCCTGAGCCTCAAACACTTTTTTTTGAGGAGCTTCCTTGTTAAATTAGCACTGATCAAAGGCTAAAACATTTATCATGCTTATTAGTGAATAAACCTAGCAGCAGGTATCCCCAGTGAGGGAACAAATCCTCATTTCCTGCAAGAATGAATTGGAAATTATCCAAACTGCTTGCAAACATTTTTCAGGAGTGACGAATTGTCAAAAGTAAAGCAGCTGCTGGATGTGGCAGCAAGCAGGGTTAGCGGGAAGAAAATTAAAAAAAAGAGCGTCTTGCACAGGTACCTTCAAACTAGCCCTTAGGGATATTCTGCAGCCTGATTCACCCTAATTGCCTTTGAAATCCTGCGTCAGCCGACCTTACCAATGAGCTCCCAAACAGCAGCCCAAATAAGACAGTTTCAAAATCACAAGTTTCTTACCTTTGCTCTTCTTATTTCTTGCTGTTATTGCTGACAGAATACCAACTGACAAATACAAAAATTGATGGACTTTTGTTTCTGTTTATTATAAAATGATGCCCAGTGTTCATTTTACGGAACTGATGATGTCTTCATTAGCATAATGTAAGCAGTTGGCTGATTTAACAGTGAAAAGACACTTGTCCTGAAAATCCTTTTCCCAGTGTTAAACTTTCGTAATAAACATTAAGAATGTTGAAATCTTTGGCAAACTTGCCTTTCACGTTAAATTTCAAATAGCCTTGGAGAACTTAAACTTTACACAGGCAATTGTGATGAAATGAATAATCAAATGAAGTATTTCATTTAATTTTAAAACAATCAGAGAAGCACACGATCTAAATGTTTCAAAATTGCATGTAGTTGGAGTTTAGGCTTCTTCCTTCTGCTCAGAGTTCATGGTGCTGCTGGCATTTCCTTTGTACCTGAGAGTGTGAGAAACTATAGCTTTTAAAAATTTCTCTTGGTAAAGAGGAATTCCTCCCTTTGAAAGCACACCAAATAACATTTGAAAAGTGTTGTTACCTGCATATTTCTGACATATGTTTATGGAAATATCCGGTTCGCTGTGAATATTGGAATAAAATGAACATGATAGCTTTGGATAATACCAAAAAAAATGATTGACTGATTGATGATGTGCTCATGTAGGAAGAAGGATATATAGAAAACTAAACATGGTCTGGAAATAATTATAAGTCCTACACAAAAGTTCAAATACAGAAACACTTTATTGATCCTCCTCATTTTTCCCTCAGTTGAAGTATCTGCATATCATTGGATGTAGACATTTTAATTCATAAAAATCATATGCCTCAGCCCCTCTTCCATGAACAGCAATTAGAAATTTATATTACCCTTTGAGTATCTAGTCTCTTTAGGTGTGGATTTGCACACACTACAGGTCTCTCCCTGATTGACTGTAATTGCCCTCACATTTTCACACTAGTTGGAAGATAAAAGTAGTCAGACATACTCAAGTCTGTGGTTAAGACAATTTTTTCCCCAGCATAAATGTCCCTCAACTGAAGAATATAAAATCAAAGTGTGGTACATTTATACAAGGAGTATTACTCAGCCATTAAAAACAATGACATCATGAAATTTTTGAGCAAAGGAATGGAACTAGAAAAAAATCATCCCGAGTCAGGTAACCTAGACCCAGAAAGACAAACATGGCATTTTTTCACTTATAAGTGGATTTTAGCTGTAAAGGATAAACATGCTGTAAGCCACAGACCCAGAGAGGCTAAGTAACAAGGAGGATTCAAGGCTGGATACAAGAATCCTTCTTGGAAGAGGAAATATAACAGATCTCATGGGTGGAGTGGGGACAGGTGGGGACAGAAAAAGAGGTATCATGTGGGAGAGCTTGGAAGGAGAAAGTACTGAGAGAGACAAATGGAATTGGGGTATCTCGAGGACCAGCTAGAAACCTAGTGAAATAAAAACTCCCAGGAATCTTTGGTGACCCTAGCTAAGACTCCTAGTTGGGGCATACACAGTCAAAACTGTTCATCTTATGTAACAAGGCAAGTCTTCCAGGGGAGGGATTATAACACCAACCCAGCCACAAAACCTTCCACCTGCAATTTGTCTTGCCTATGAGATGTGCCAGGGTAAAGGTGGCACAGAAATTGTGGGCATGGCCATCCAACGACTTGTCCAGCTTGAGACCCATACCACAAGAGGGAGCCCACCCTTGACCCTGTCTAGAGAACCGGGAACCAGAGGTAAGATAACTCAGAGACATAGGATAGAACCAAAGAGGCCTAAAAAATAGTCAATGAAATGATTCTTAATGATAGCCTGCTATACTCATAATCACCATAATCTCTAACATAATCATCATCAGAAAGACTTCATCCAGAAACTAATGGAAACAGATGCACAGGCTCACAGCCAAACATTAGGCAGAGCTTGAGGAATCCTGAAGAAGATGGAGAGGAAGGACTGTAGGAGCCAGAGGGATGAAGGGCACCACAAGAAAACTGACAATCAACTAACATGAGCTGATAGGGCCTCACAGAGACTGAACCAAATATCAGAGTGCTATATGGGTTGGACCTCTAGATATATGTTATGGGATGTATATCTTGATCTTGTGGAACTCCTAACAGTGAAAGTAAGGGTGTCTCTACCTCTTTTGTCTGCTTCTGGAACCATTTTCCTTCTACTGTGTTGCCTTATCTAGCCTTAATATAAGTAGTGTTGCCAAGTTTTATTGGAATGATAGGCCACATTTACTTGATATCCCTAAGAAGCCTGTCTTTTTCTGAGGGGAAATAGAAGGATGGATGGGGAAATAGAGGATGGGATGGAGGGAGAAGAAACTGCAGTCAAGGTATAATATATGAGAGAAGAATAAATAAAAAAATTTAGAAAAGAAAATTATTTTTATCATATCGTAAATAGGAATTTATATTTTATAGTTTATAAAATATCCATAGTTCTATTATTAGTTTTCTTTCAAACTCACAAATTACTCATCCTCCCCATGAATCTTGAATTATGCTCTTGATGATGATATTATTTAGATTGTCATTGCTCATTCTACAAGCAGACCACAACAGACTCCTATGAGAGTCTGTTGACCATGCCAGTCTGCATCTCTAGCTCACTCTAGCTTACCTTCTCTGTTTGTACACTTACCTCTCTATGCTAGGTTCCTTTTCTTACATATCTATTTATCTTTTGTCATCTTGCTTTATTTTTGTATTTTGAATATCCTTTCATCAGAATAATGTTGTTAACTTCTTGAGTAAGATTTCATTGGGAAACATGGATGCCATTTTCTTCCTAGTGTTGAGTCATTCCTAGATAACTCTTTCCTTACATGCTCAAGATTACTTTCTTTTCATTTTTAAAATTATGCATATTTAGCTTTTATTTATTTTAATTTGTTGAGATATGTTTTATATAATGTAGGTTAACCTTGAATTCACTATGTAGGTGAGACTAGCATTGCAACTCTGCTCCTCCTGTTTGTACATCACAAGTGTTAGGATTATAGGCACATGATAAAAGGCTTCAGGTTTAGGGCTCAAGGGAAACACTAAGTAAGATTGTCCTTTTGTGCAAGTGATTTGTTGGAAGAGTCACTAATATTTTAAAGAGACATAAATCCAGCAGCATTGTGGGTTCTCTAAGGAGTATTTAAGCTCAGGCTGCAGAGTGGAGACCTCTACTGGAAGGTTTCAAAAGAAGAGAGGTGATGTGGGATTTTCCACAGTATGATGTGAATACCATTGGTTAATAAAGAAACAGTCTTGGGCATGCACAGGAAATAGAGATAGGTAAGAAAAACTAGGCTTAATGTTGGGAGAAAAGGGTGGAGTCAGAGAGAAGACATGGAGTCCCCACCAGGCACAGATGCTGCCAGAACTTTACCCAGTAAGCCACAGTCACGTGGCGATACACAGATTACTAGAAATGACTTAAATTAATATGTAAGAATTGGCCAATAAGAAGCTAGAGCAAATGAGCCAAGCAGTGATTTAATTAATCCAGTTTCTGCGTCATTATTTTGGGTCTAATCAACCAGGAACAAACAAGCAGCCTCCTGAAACAATTGGCATGCCAACATGGATAACTAAATCTACATAAAACCCAATAAAGCTTCAAAAGGAATTAGAGACACAAAAGAAGAGTTAAGCATGGTTTGGCAGCAGCATTTTCTTGGGTGGGCTCTATTTGCTAGAAATAAGCAGAGGCATGGCTCCTTTAAGAGAGGTTTTCCTGATTCAGCAGTTAAAAAAAACTACACTGTTTTTGAAACAGTGGCTTCCCAGCAGGAAACCAAGCATTTAAATGGGGTTTGTAAGCAGCATGTTAAAAACTACTTAATGGCTCAACACAGACCTGCTGCATCCTAGAACTGGGGCAGTGTGTGAAGCTCAGAGGCAGTGAAGGAATCTCTTCCACCATGTTGCACTGGGCAGAGCAAGCAGGCATTGCCTTATATACCCACTTAATTTTTAAGTGCAACTTAAATTTTTGAAAAACACTTACCATTTTAAGAAGCACTCCTGGACAGTAAAAAAATACAGATACACAATAGGACAGATTTAGACATAAAAGACTTCTAAATGGATCACAGTGTTGGATAAATGTGCATAGGCTTGAGAGAGAAGAAAAAATTAAGTATAAAGAGTTATAAAAAGAAGTAAATGGTTAAAAAAAGGTAAAATCTTTAAAGAGACAGAGTACAAGCAGCCATAGATTAAAAGAAGTAAAAAGAACAAGTGTGTAAAAATGGAAAATTCACAGAGAGTATTGATAATGTATATTATTGTGTTGTCTTTGAATTTTTAGATGTGAAGGAGCTAAGTACAGAGAGACATTTTATTATACAGGCTGCTAAGCTAAACAAATGTAAATGTATTTTTACTTTAAAATTTGAGTCTAAGGATATGTTGCTTTGGAAAAGAGGCTCTATTGTTTCATCAGAGAATGAGAATCTGACTAATATTATTTGATGGACCATGACCTCCTGAAAGGCTTCTATAACACCCTACCCCCCAATTACTTCACCCAACTGCTAACTGAGATGAACCTAGCACACAGGATATACCATGAAATACCTGATTTACAGTGTCCCCAATCAGCAGTAAGTAGTCTAGAGAACTATGCCCCAATTCCCAAATATTGTTTATAAATTTTTCTTTACATTTAAAGGGGAATATGCTATAGAGATTTACATTGGCATGGATCTTGGTCTATTGATGCAAATTTAAGGTCAATTTAGTTATGTTTATTTCTGCTCTTGATTAAGGCATTGTGTTTGCACAGCTCATTTAAAATGTAATGTATATTTAAAAATATAGGTTAATGGAAAGTCATCTATAATAGTCAAGCTTGTAGTCATGTTAGTTAGGTTATATATATATATATA
>LOJH01029926.1:1611-17267 GCA_001685095.1 Ellobius talpinus
GGATGGATGGATGGATGGATGGATGGATGGATGGATGGATGGATGGTTGGTTGGATGGATGGATGGATGGATGGTTGGATGGATGGATGGACGGGTGGATGGATGGATGGATGGATGGTTGGATGGATGGTTGGATGAGCAGGCTAACGGGAAAGACACATACAAAAATATTTGAAGTGGAGACTCTGCTTTGGTTTCCCGGTTGCCCAGACCTGAATAATCATGCAGAAACTATATTAATTACAACACTGTTTGCCCAATGGTTCAGGAGTATTCCTAACTAGTTTTTACATCTTAAATTAACCCATTTCTATTAATTTGTGTATCATCACGAGGTTGTGGCTTACTGGTAAGGGTCTGGCGTCCTTCTCTGCTACCTGTCATCTGCCTGACTCCTCCATCTTTCTCCCAGCATTCAGTTTAGTTTTCCTGCCTATCTTAAGATAAGCATGGGCTACATAGTGAACTTTAGGCCAGCTTGGGATACATAGTGAGACTGTCAAAACAACAAAAACGAAAAAACAAAAAAGTAGAGCAACAGTGAGTGGGGAGGAAGGAAGGGAACAAGGGAGAGAAAGAAAGAAGGAGAAGGAAGGCAGGAAATGCAGATAAGTTACATCTAACCTGGTATTGAAGGTTGAAAAGCTCCCTAAAGGAGGTGACCTGAGGTACACTATAAAAAGGGGTCTGGGAAGATGGCCCAGCCAGTAAAACATGAAGGTTTGAGTTCAGACACCTGGCACTCAAGAAGAAACTACTGCACCTGTAACTCCAGGGATGGGAGTAGAGGCAGAAGAGCCCCTGGGCTCAGTGGACAGCCAACCTAGCTGATCAGTGAGTTCCAGGTTCTGTGCCCAACCATCTCAAAACAGTAAGACTGAGAGTGATGGAGGAAGGTACTCTCCATCTCAATGTCTGGATCCACATACAGGTGCACACAAATGCACACGGCATGCACACACCCACACAAACATATTTGTATTCAATACACACAAACACACAAAAGAAAAGAGAAAAAGACACCCAGTGTCAGCAGGGAATAAGGGTAGAAAAGTTATCACAGCTAACTGGTTGAACCACAGAAGGGCAGTGTACACTCACCTCTGGTGAGACAGATAGCTAGGGGAGTACACTGTATCCCGCAAGACTGTAACTTTATCCTCAAGGTACATGGGAGCCAGGTCAGGTCCAAGCAAGAAAGTGATTGTGTTAGTTTTGCTATGCAAGAAAATGAAGGGATTTAATAAAAGCCCTGAAGCTGGTCCTTGCGACCCTTCTCCCTCCACCTGGGGAATGGTGGGATTCCGAACATTTCCCTATAGCTAGTTTAAAGGTCTGCTTTACTTCAGTTGGCAAGTTGCTTTTCCCGTGTAAGCGTGAATCAGAAATAAGGAAGGGGAATTTCTCTCAAAACAGAGTTGGGAACCAGGCGCCTTGGAAACTCCGGTAACTGTGGGCACACAGATGGCCTCCCCGATCCTGGAAAGGTCGCCACATAGCGTAAATTCTGTTCCAGTTCTACTTGTCTGGATCTTTCACTCAATGTGAAGAAAGTGTTAGAGAAAAGCTGATTCTTTTCAAGAGAGACAAAAGCAACAGTTGCTGGCCTTGAGCCTTGATAGCCAGGAGGGCCCCTATAATAGTTGCTGGTCTTGAGACTTGACAGCCAGGAGCGGCCATAGCCTCCTACTTTTCCTCCTCTTCCAGAGACCACTTCATGTCTCAGCCCTCAAGTCCCCCTTCATCAATTTCATTCTCTTAACTGAGCAAACCTAAGCTAAACAATTCAAAAGACATCATAGGTTGATGTGGGTTTCCCCTCTGTATGCTACGAATATGTTTTATTACCATTGATTGATAGAGAAGCTACTTTGATCTATAGCAGAGCAGAATATAGCCAGGCTGAAAGAGATATAGAGACAGAGTAGGCAGGGTCGGATAGATGCCATGTAGCTGCCAAAGGAGAAAGATGCCCGCCCACCTGAACCTTACCGGTAAACCACGATCCTCGTGGTGAAATATAAAATAATAGGAATGGGTTACTTTAAGATATAAGAGTCAGTTAATAAGAAGCATGAGCTAATAGACTGAGCAGTGTTGTAATTAATATAGTTTCTGTGTGATTATTTCAGGTCTTGGAGGCCAGGAATGAACAAGCAGCCGCAGCCGTAGCCTACAGTGGGTGGCACAGTTAACCCTTTAATGGCTCTAGCCACCTGCTCTGTGGTAGCCTATGTGAAGGCTCCAAGCATCCCCTAAATGGATAGACTGAATTTCGTATCTCATGCAGGCAAGTTACAAGGGAGGTAGGTCTAGGCAGGATGATTTTCTAAATAAAGACCCAAGTACCACACAGAAGGCCAGTGTTTGACCAATGCCAAATGCCTGTTAAGGCCACACCAAAAGGTAAAAGCAGGCACAGCAACACAGCTACAGAACCAAACCCTCCAGCCATCATACTGGGGCCAGGAATATAGCTCAGTTGATAGAAAGCTTGCTTAGAATGCATGAAGCCCTGGGCTTGACCCCAGCAACACATAAAACCAGGAGTGATGGATGGTTCACACCTGTATCTCCTAGAGTAGGGAGGTGAAGACAGGAGGTCAGAAGTTAAAGGTCATCCTTGGATACATAGTGAGTTCATAGTGAATTAGCCTGAGATAAATGAGACCTTATCCTAAAATAAAAATTTTGAAAAAGATTGGGGAACACCTGAGCAGTTACTCATACAAGGAGTTACCTTCTCAAGAGCTAAGGAAATCGTTGTAGTAAGAAAAGATATGCCAGTCGGACAGTGGTGGCACACGCCTTTAATCCCAGCACTCGGGAGGCCAAGGCAGAAGGATCTCTGTGGAGTTGGAGGCCAACCTGGTCAACAAATTGTGTTCCAGGACAGCCAGAGCTGTTACGCAGAGAAACCCTGCCTCGAAAAACCATTAATATAAAATAAAAAAGAAATTCTTAGATAAATAAAAGCTGGCACAGCCTCCTGACCTGTCATATAAGAAAGGCTGGAGAGACGGCACAGTGGTTAAGAACACTTGCTGCTCTTGCAGAGGACGTGGGTTTGGGTTCCAGCATCCACACTGGCCCACACCATTCTGCAACCCCAGGTCCGAGGATCTAGTGCTTTTCCTCTCTTAATTGCTTTTTGTTGGGTATTTGGTCACAGCGATAAGAAAGGCAACTAATGTAACAAACTAGTAGCAAAGGACCAACTTGTGCATGGACACTTTCCCATACTGAGTCACAAAAAAATAGAAAACTTGAAGATCCAAATCACAAATAATATGAAATCTGCAATGAAATGTCTCCTTTCAGAGAAAAACCTGGGGCCAGATGGCTTTACTCTTGAATTCTACCAAATAGTTAAAGAACAACTACCGATTATTCCTCAACAGCAGGAAAAAACTGAAGAAGAAATTCTCCCAAACCTCTTCTCTTAGGCCGGCTTTAGTTACTCTGGTACCCAAACTAAATAAGGACACGATGGAAACTAAAGCCATGGGCCACTCTTCCGAAAACCTTCAACAAGACACTACCAAACTGAGTCCAATATTACACTGAAGAGTAGTCGCCTTGGTGAAGTAGATAAGAGTCATGCTTGGAATGCAAGAAGGGTTCAACATACACAATCAAATACACACCACACACACACACACCACACACACACACCAGGACTAAAAAGACAAACTGTATGTTTGTCTCAGGAGACACAGGGGGAAACTATTGGAATTTAGCATCGGTTAATTATGAAATTCTGAGTTAATTTGGTATACATGGATCATATGTCACTATGTAGCGAGCCCAAAGGCAGCATGCAGAATCAAGGAAGGATGAAAGCTTCCTCTGTAAGATTGCGGACAAGGGTGGCCACTCTCAAACCTTTCCTTCAACAGACTTCTGAAAATTCTAGGACACAGCAAAAGAAGTACTAAGCAGGAACTGGGTAGGATCAAAACCTATACTAAAAAGTTCAAAAGATCATATGAACAACCTATCATTGCACCTCCAGAAGCTAGAACAAAGGACAATTAGGCAGAGAAAACAAATTAAGACTATCCAAATTTAAAAGTAGCAAGTCACATGGTTTACACATAGAGAACACTAAAGAATACCAAAAATTATTAGAACCAATAAGACAAAGTTGTTTCTTTGATACTATACATTCGTATTTCTTTCATCTCTGCACTTTAAGATATCTGTATTATTTTGTAAGTTACATTTTTATTTGTCTTGTTGTGCCTGTATGTATGTGGATATTCACATAGAGGACAAAGGCCAACTTTCAGGAGTTTGTTCTCTCCTTCTGCCATGTGAGTCCTGGGGATCCACTCAGAGCATCAGGCTTGGTGGCAAGTGCCTTCACTCACTGAGCCGTCTTGGTGGCCCCATTTTACATAAGCCTCTTTATTAGTATGTATTAAGCATAAATAGTGATGGGATTTATAAAAAATAATCTTTCAAATATGTACTTTGGCCATATTCAGATGGAGGTTACATTAAGCACATACGTATATACATATACATGCATTTATATTTCTATATATCTATATTGAAAGAGACCCACGCACACACAGCAGGACCCTGGATTAGGCACAACCATATCCAAACACCTTTATTTTTTACAGAGAGATCCTTTATTAAGCAGGGAAGGAAATTTAAAGTGGCTGCTTTTTTTTCTGACTAGAATAGAAAACCCAGCAGCAAATGACCTTGCAGGTGTGATTTTTAAGAAAAGGGGAGGTCAGTGTTAGAAGAGGCTAGTGCAGTGGCGTATTTTGAATAGGCATGTTAATTAGGTGAGCCAAGGGGGACTTTGATTGCTGAACTTTAATATTTTGATA
Source organism: Ellobius talpinus (assembly GCA_001685095.1). Lineage (NCBI taxonomy): Eukaryota > Metazoa > Chordata > Mammalia > Rodentia > Cricetidae > Ellobius > Ellobius talpinus. Next base: position 6,459 of record LOJH01029926.1, read on the forward strand.
GCTGGAGTTTGGTAGACAGCCTCAGGGGAGGAGGTGGCCAGATAAGGGAATAGACCTTGGTGGCTAGCTTCATGAATGTCACAGTTTTTAGCAAGGCAGAGGGATTGGGGGGAGAAGGAGAGTTTGCCCACCAGAGCCATGCTCGCTACGCACTCGGCTGGTTCACAAATGAGAGAAAATATGTCGTATTTCTGAGTCTGTCCTTTTTGCTTCATATGACGATCTTAGTTCCATCCATTCTCCTGCAGATGACATCATTTCATTCCTTGGGGCTGAATGAAACGCCACCGTGCATGTGGAACACATTTTCTCTACCCATTCTCCACTGGCAGGCTGATAACCTGGCTATTGTGAACAGTGCTGCAGTCAGCATGGCTGTTAGTGTTTCTGTGATGTGTTGACTTAGACTCCATCAGGCGAAACCCCCCCCCAGCTGGTGGACTGAGTCTAGTTCTATCCCTGGTGTTTTGTGGAACCTCCATACTGACTTCCACAGCAGCTGAACAACTTTGTATTCCAGCCAGCAGGGTGTGCAGGTTCCCTTCCCCACGTCCTTGCTGTTTGTTGTTTGTTTCCTCGGTGGTCGCCATTCTGATCAGAGTGAGGGGACATTTGCATTTCTGGGGGCTAAGGATGTTGACAGTTTTTTCCTTTTATTCTTCCCTAGTACTCAAGTTCTTTAGCTATTATTAATCCTCTGTCAGACGTACAAGAGCCGATTTCTCCTGAGCGTGAGCTCCCTTCACTCTGCTGATTGTTTCCTTTGACGCGGAGAAGCTTTTCAGTTTCCTGCTCTCTCATTTGTCACTTTTGGTTTTGTTTCTCAAGCTCTGGGAGGCCTTTTGGGAAATCCTTTTCTGGACCCGGTTCTGAAAGCTTTTCAGGACTTTCCCAGCTTCGGAGTAGCAGTGTTTACCAGGAAAGAAGGTCTCTTTTAATGCCTGTTCATCCAGGGAGCGAGGGAGGGATCTAGCTTCATTCTCTGTGCAGACGGTCACTACTCCCAGGACTGTGTGTGGAGCGGGCTGTCTTTTCTCCAGTGGATTCCTTGGGCACTTTTGAAAATTCAGGCAACTGTGCGGGCTCAGCTCTAGGTCCTGTGTCCTGTCCCAACGCCTGGATTCCTGTTTCTGCGCCAGTAACCGCTTTTGTTACCGTCTCAGTAGCTTATCTGAGATGGGGAACAGTAACGCCTCCAGGTTTTTCATTGTGCTCAGTATCAATTTGCTGTATGGGGTCTTTTGTGCTTTTGCGTAAAATTTAGGGTTTTTTTTTCTAGATGTGTGAGAATGTTATTAGAATAGATATGGGGTTGTATTGACTTGGTGCATCCTTTTTGTTAATATAATTGTTTTCATTGTGTTAATTTTAAATAATCCCAGATTATCTGAAAAACAAATCAAGGAAGCAGTGTCTGTCATTGTAGCTACAAAAACAAAATGCCCCTGAGTAATTTTATTCAAAAGTCAGATAATCTCCCTGGGCAATGGCTCATGCCTTTAACCACAGCACTAGGGAGGCAAAGGCAGACTGATCTCTGTGAGTTCAAGGCCAGCCTGGTCTACAGAGTGAGTTCCAGGACAACCAGAGCTGTTACACACATAGACGCACACACAAAAGCAAAAAAAAAACTCTCTTGAAAAACCAAGAGAGAAAGAAAGAGAAAAGTCAGATGATCTCTACTGCAGACTATAAAACACTGATGAAAAAAACTTAAGACACAAAATGGAAAGAGTCCATGTTCACAAATTAGAAAAAAATCAATATTGTTGAAATAGCCTTTGAAATGAGCTTACTACCTGAAGTGTTCTACAGATAAAATGCAATCCCTATTAAGATTTAAATGATGTTTCTACAGGAATAGAAGCAAATACAAGCCTGAAGTTTATATGCAGAGAAAGAGAGAGAGAGAGAGAGAGAGAGAGAGAGAGAGAACAACCCTGAGATAAAGAACAAAGTAGGAGTTATTACACCACCTGACTTCAGAATAACCTGCAGGGTGGGGTGTGGTTCAGGGATAGACCTTGTGCTTATTGTTCACAGAGCCCTGAGTACAGGGCCTGGAGAGATGGCTCAGTGGTTAGGAGCACATACTGCTCTTGCAGAGAACCCAAGTTCAGTTCCTAGAACCCATGTCAGGCAGCTCACAACTGCCTGCAGCTCCAGCTCCAGGGGAATCCAACACCCCTGGCTCCTGGGTGCTCTGTATTCATGTGTACATACCTATATACAGATGCACATATATATACATAATTAAAAATAATAGTGATAGTAATAATAAATCTTTTTTAAAGCACTAAATTCAAAACCCAGCATCCCAGCCCATACATACACGTGCGTGCGCGCACACACACACACACACACACACACAACAAATTATGTACAAATAAAAAGGAACATGAGTCGGCTTGTTTGCTGTTCTTTTATGGAAGGCAAAACGCCAAGACTTGGGATGGTTTCCAGTACTACACCCTTGGGTCTCCCCTTCCTATCTCTCTGTGCCTCCATTACCTCGATGTTTAAAGGAGCAGTGAGAAAGAGGAGAAAAGGTGAGAAATCACATATTATTTTATTTTATTTTGAGATGGGTTCTCACCAGGCTATTCTGGTTGGCCTAGAACTAACTATGTAGACAAAGCTGACCTTGAATTCACAGAAATCTGCCTATCTCTGCCTCCCAAATGCTGGGGTCAAAGGTGTGCATCACCACACCTGGCTCATTTTTAAAAAATAATTTATTTAACTTTATATTATGTGCATTGGTATGAAGGTGTCAGATCCCCTGGAACTGGAGTTAGAGATAGGTGTCAACTGCTACGTGGGTGCTGGGAATTGAACTCTGGGTCCCCTGGAAGAGTAGCCAGTGCTCTTAACTGCTGAGACATCTCTCCAGCCCCTACCTGGTTCATTAAAAAAAAAATCCATGAGATATTTGTTACTTGGAACTTAGTACCACAGGGCTGTGACTGTCATTCCGGTTAAAGGTCTGGCTAATGATCAGGTGTGATGGCACACCCCTGAAGTCCCAGCTATGGGGCAGAAGCAAAGGATTGCTGTGAAGCTACGGCCAGCTTAGTATATCTAGTGTGCTTCGTGCCAGCGAGAGCTGCATCACAGAAAACAGTCTCAGGAAACAAAAACAAATGGACTGTCTTTGTGCCTTCAAGCTGCTGTAACAATACGCCATTGACTTGAATGCTTTATGGACAACAGGAAGTTACATACAGCCTCATAGTTTCAGAGGCTAGAGTTCCAAGATTTAGACTGGGGTGACGTTAGATCTGGTGTTTCCAGAGGGCCCACTTTCTGACTCATGGATGACCACCTATCCTGTGTCCTCACATGGAGGAAGAGTTGAGGGATCTCTCTGAGGTATCTTTGATGAGGTCACTGATCTCATTTATGTGACAGATCCACCCCTGTGGCCCAATCCACTCCAAAGCATCCACCTCCAAATGTGCTCACTCCAGGCAAAGCCTGCGAGGTGTGGATTTCAAGGGCAGAGAGGGAGGGCAGACAGTCAGATTGTTGGATGGGAGAGGCCCTTATGAAATTTGGAAATTTGCCTCTTAGAAGACACAGAGGGGCAAGAAACTGCAGTGTAGGGAAAGAGCCAAATGTGGGCTGAGTTTCATTGCTCAGTCGGCACTGTAAAAGCCAGGAAGAATAAGGGTGTGACTAGAACATGGGTCTCAGGAAGCTGTAACATTGATAATGATGAGGGTCCTTTTGGGGAAGAACAGATATGTGTTGGTCTAAGTTGTCTGGTGACATTTTTGGACTAACTACTGAAGCTACCAACCTAGTGATGTAATAACGGTCATTATATTTACACCTAACTCAAGTCCCTTCTACCCTAACCCCACTGTCTATTGCTGGGTGGTCTTGTGTGAGAAGCAAAACCATTTCTCCTCCTAGTAAATAGGAATAGGGCATGTCCGACCTCCTGGGTCAGAGGTGGTCGTGTGTGTGCAGTCTAGATACACACAGCTGTTGCTCTGGGTTCTGCTGCTGCAATAACACACTTTTCTGGAGTCATCAAGCTCTTAACACCCACCCAGTTGTGATTTGGCGCTCACCTGGCCCTTACACCTGCCCAGCTGTGATTTGGCGCTCACTTGGCCCTTACACCTGCCCAGCTGTGATTTGGTGCTCACCTGGCTCCTACACTTGCCCAGCTGGGATTTGGTGCTCACCTGGCCCTTACACCTGCCCAGCTGTGATTTGGTGCTCACCTGGACCTTACAGCTGACCAGCTGTGATTTGGGGCTCACCTGGCCCTTACACCTGCCCAGCTGTGATTTGGTGCTCACCTGGACCTTACAGCTGACCAGCTGTGATTTGGTGCTCACCTGGACCTTACACTTTCCCAGCTGTGATTTGATGCTCACCTGGCTCCTATTCCCCTTTGTGCACTTCTCCATTTTCTTAGGTGCCAACTCTTGCTCATTTCTAGAATACTGTTCCTTTGTCTTTACAGAAGTCACCAATGAGATTATAAAACCCCATGAGGCAGGCTGAGGAAAGAACTCACATGAAGAGGGAAGGGTGTCCCTGCTATTGTGAGTGTAAGCAAATGCTTCCAGAACTAGTCTGGAGAACTGAAACCTGGGTTGCAAGCCGCCCATCAATACTCCATGAATGAGGCCCTGCTAACCATCTGCAAAGACCCAGTGCTCTGGCTTTTTTTGTTACCGTGGCAACCCCTGGCCTTGAGGGACACTTGGCCATTGTGTGCCATTGTGTCCCATTGAGTCTGCAGGAAAGCTGCCTGCTGCAAGTCAAGAAAAGAATGTCCTGAGACCCTGTCAGTACTTTGTCTTAAGCTGAGTGAGATAGGGGAATGAAAGGAAGCATTATGAAGCCCCAGAGAGGTTTCAGGAGAGATGTGCTGCTTTCTAGCCATACATATGGCTCACAAAAAGCTTTCCTGTGTAAAGGGCCTGAGCAGTGCCATGAAGACATGTCAGATGCCATCGCCAAGGTATTTGCCAAGCATTTAGTGTTTATTCAATGAATGTGCATGTAGGCATTGCTCCTGAGCCAGACAAATAGCATGGACGCGTGTGTATGTGTCTGTATGTATGTATGTATGTATGTATGTGCGCGTGCACATACTCATGGCATGTGGAGGGGTTTTCATCTGCCACTCTCCACCTTATTTTATTTTTTGAGATAGGGTTTCTCTGTGTAGCCCTGGCTGTCCTAGAACTCACTGTGTAGACCAGGCTGGCCTCAAACTCAGAGATTCACCTGCTTTTGCCTCCTGAATACTAGATTAAAGGTGTGCCCACCAGCCTGGCCCCATCTGTTTTTTAAGATGGATTCTCTCACCGAATCCACAGCTCTCAGAATGAGCTAGACTAGCTGGACAGTGAGTCCCAGGGATTCTTCTGTCTCTCCCTCCCAGTGCTGGAACTATAGGTATGCTCAAAAGCGTGTGGCTTTTAATATGTGTATTGTGGCTTAGAGTCAGGTCCTCAGGCTTATGGTGTAAGCCCTTTACAGACTGACCCATCTCCCCAACCCCTGAGATGCTACCCTTTGAAGGGTACAAAGAATTGGGAGATATGGGTAGAATAAATGGGAAAGAATCTGGTTTTCTTTTAAATATACCATTTATTTTATTTTATAGTCATTGGTGTTTTGCCCATATGTGTATCTATATGAGGGTGTCAGAACTGTAGTTACAGAGAGGTACAAGCTGCAATGTGGGTGCTGGGAATTGAACCTGGGTCCTTTGGAAGGGTGGCCAGTGCTCTTAACTGCTATGCCACCTCTCCAACCCCAAGAATCTGGCTTTCTTCACAACACCACATACCTCCTCTGTAGTGGCCACCGCAGGATTGCTCGTTTGCATCTTCAGGGTCAGAGACCCTGTGTCCAGGACCTGTGGTCATGTCTATCCTCTGGTAGTTAGCAGAAGTTGTGCACTTGTGTCCAGAGCTCTTCACTGCCCAGGTGGCACAACCGAGACACAGGTTTATGGGTTTGAGTGGGACACGATCTGGTACAACCAAGGCTACCAGTCTCTGGGAACATGGCATTTCGGGAACTTACAAGCCCATTAAACGTCTGAGCCTGTCAGCCAAGGCATATCCTGCTGGAAAATTAAGTTAGGTATAAAATACATCAAAGACTGAAGATGTGGCCCAGTGGGTCAAAGGTTGCCTAGCATGCCTTAAGCCTTTGATTGGAGTTCCAGCACAAAACCAGGCATGGTGGTATGTGCCTGCAATCCTAACACTCAGGGTGGCTTCAGGAGGATCAGCAGTTCAAGGCAGTCTTTGATTACATAGCACCCTGTCTTAAAGGGGGGAGTTGAATGTTGTAAGTAATAAGTTGCTCCTGTCCCTCTCCCTACAGAGTTAATGCCCTAGGAGGGTATTTATTTGGGTGTTATTTGTTCTTCTGTAATGCGGGTATTGCAGCATTGTGCTTCACAGCTCAGTGCTGCGCCACTGCCCAGTGAGCAAACTAGTAGGGTTTTAATTGGAAGAGGTAGTTTTGGTTTTCTTTCCTGCCATTTTACCTGAATTCTTCTCACCTTGTTGATCAAAACATTTAACTCTGCTCTTCAGCGGTCTGCTCCAGCCCACTGTCCCATTGCGAGGGGCAGATAAGAGGAAGCACAGTAGCTAATTAGCATTTTAATTAAAGGAAGTGGTATGGGAGAGGTGGGCAGGACTGAGGCATTATCTATCTGGCTAGACGAGAATTTTCTACTTGGCTTGGTGGAGGTAGACCAGAAGTACTGCAGAGCCACCATTCAGCTGAAACCAAAGTTCTCTTGGCTTGCCGTGCAGTCTGATAATCACCATACTGCTTAATTGATTTTAAATTTCTCTTTTGTTTCTGAGCACACCAAAGGAAAAGTCGCCATTGAGTATTGGCCTACTTTTTCCCCCTCCATGAGACAGGGTTTCTTTGTGTAGCCCTGGCTGTCCTGGAACTCATTCTGTAGACCAGGCTGGCCTTGAACTCAGAGATCCACCTGCCATTGCCTCCTGAGTGCTGGGACTAAAGGTGTGCGCCACCACCTTTAAAACTTTCTATTCTCAGCTAGTTTCCCAGTCTACCGTTTTGCTTAGTTGATTGGTTGGGAAGGGGGAGTTGTATTTTGTTTTGTGACAAGGACTCATATAGAGCAGGCTCAACATATATCTAGAACTTAACATATATCTAAGAATGACCTTGAACTTCTTCCTCCTATATCCCCCTCAGAGTGCCAGTGTACTCTGCACCACCATGCCCAGTTTCTGCTGTGCTCGACATATAACCCAGGGCTTCTACGCCCTGAGTCACCTCAACGGCCCTGAATTTTCCTGTTCTTGAAATTTTACATCAATGGAGCCATCTAACATGCAGCTTTCTCTGTGACTTAGCCCGTGACCGTCCTTTGTTCATTCCTGTGTTTATCTGTTCATCCACTGATGGACACCTGCATTGTGCCAGTCCCCTGGCTATTGTGAACAACGGCGCAGTGAGCATACGGCATGATGTATTTAAGTCCTGTCTGCAGTTTTATTGTACATTAGCATCTGAGTGGAATCTGTCACATGGCAATTCTGTTCACCTTTTTTGGTTTTTGGAGACAGGGTTTCTCTGTGTGTCCCCGGTTGCTTACTCTGTAAACTAAGCTGACCTCAAACTTAGAGACCCGCCTGCCTCTGCCACCAGAGTGCTGAAATTAAAGGCGTGTGCCACCACCCAGCTCTGTTCTTGTAGAACTCACAGACTTTTATTGTTGCTTTTAGTTAGAGTCTCCCTATGTAGCCCAAGCTGGACTTAGTCTCCCTGAGAGCTAGAATTACAGGAGTGGACCACTACACACTGTTTAAGAACATGTAATTCTGGGCCTATAAGATGGTTTAGCCAGTAAAGGCACTAGCAACAAAAGCTGAGAATCTGAACATGGTTGCTGAGCCCCATATGGTAAAAGGAGAGAACTGACTTTTAGAATTTGTTCTCTGACTCTACATCTCTTCATGTATGTGACACACACGTGCATGTGCACGCACACACACACACGTAATTTTTTTACAAAGAAGCCATAATTCTTTTATTCATTTATTTATTGAGATGGTGTCTTGTTATATAGTAGCCCTTCCTGGCCCCAAACTCCATAATCCTGCCACGGTATCTTAGTTACTTTTCTATTGCTGTGATAAAACACCATGACCAAGGCATTGTCTAGAAGGAAGGGTTTATTTGAGCCTACGGTTCCAGAGGGGTGAGAGTCTGTCACCAGCAAGGTAGCAAGGGACGGGAGCAGCAGGCATGTTGGCTGGAGCAGCAAGCTGAGAGCTCATTTCCTGAACCACAAGTGTGAAACAGAACAACTAGAAATGGTGTGTGTGTTATTTTTAATCTAAGTCTCAGTCTTACAATTTTACCAAGAAAGACTTAGGAGTCAGATCCTGGGGTGAAAACCTGCTAGCTCAGAGAGGCCAATAAGCAACCAATTGACCTTCCTCCTTAGCTTGTGTCTCAGAAAAAAAGTTCCTCTTCCACCGGTCCACCCCAAAAAGGCTGCCAGACTCAGTGTCCCTCCTCACTACTTCCTGTGTGTTTCCTGTGTGTTCTCCATCCACTTTCCTGACTGCCTCTTACTCTCCATGACTGCTTCCTTCTAGCTAGTTGCTAGCTCTGCCTCTTGATCCAAGGTTGATTTTATTTAACACAATCTTGGAATTCACAGTGTGATCAGTTATCCCACAACAGGTATGGGTTTTTAAGCTCTCAAAGCCTGTCTCCAGTGCCATAGTGCTCCCAAGAAGCCCACACCTCCTAAACTTCCCCAAACAGTGCTGCCAACTGGGAACAAAGTATTCTCATACATGAACCTATGGGGGACATTCTCATTTAAAGCAGCACAAACAGGATCTCTCCAGTTCTGGCTGGGATTACAGATGTTTGCCTTCACACAAGGGCAGAATCCCAATATCTGAACATCAATACCAACGTCAAGACTAAGGGTTTTGGAGTTATTGCCCTATCCTCTCTCCCATGTCAGTGTCCCACAACAAGGCTACTTTGTGTGCTCAGGGTGACCCTGGTGTCCAGTAGATGGTCTGAATGCATGTCCTCTCCTCCTCTCAGGAAACCTGAAAGTATGACTAGGTAGCCTCTTCTCCTGAAGATGTCTCTCCACAGAAGTCAGAATGGCCGTTGTGTGTGAGGTCAGCTGCAGCAAATCCTACCGCTCCCACTCCAATCATGTCAGGCTCCGCCATCATCTGGATCCTCCCTTCGCTGTCCCCCACGTTTGACACTACTGAGCACTGCTCACCCCAGCTCGCCTTTCTTCTCTGGCTTTTGGAATCTACTTAACTTTGCAGCTTGGGACATGCGCACACACACACACACATACACGTACTCACGCGCGCACACACACGTACTCACGCACACACACACGTACTCACGCGCGCGCACACACGTACTCACGCACACACACACACACACACACACACACACATGCACGCGTGCATACTTGGTCCACAAGGAAGCTCCCCATCGTCCCATTGCACCTTGCACATACCAGTCAACCAGTCATGACTCTGTGCTAGAGTTTTGGGTTGTTCGGTTTTGTTCTTGCAGCAAGCACAGTCTTACAACGCATCCCTGGCTGATCTTGACCTCGCTATGTAGCCTGGACTGGCCTTGAACTCACAGTTCCAAATGCTGAGATTACAGGCACACCACCATGCCTGGCTTTCCATTTTGTTCTTTGTGAAGTTCGTTGTTGACAGTGAACTGGAGATTTTTTTATATGCATATCTTGCTGGGTTATTTTAAGAAGTTAATGACAGGATGAATAAAGCAGCCTAGGACATTGAATTCTCCCACCCCTTCTCTGATCCTAGTCCTCTGCCAAAGAACTATGAACGTGTTTTACCTGACTTCTTCCTCCTCTGCCTAAGCGATTCAGGTCAGGCAGTCCCATGACCAATGTGGTCACCCGAGAGTGCCCTTCCTCAGATATGAAATAGGGAGAACCCTGTTTGCTAGACGACTGGGCAGATATCTGGAGCCAGTGGACCCTTTGGAGCATTTCAACCCACACTCCACCCAGAACAGTTACGGTCTCCAGAACACAGCACAGCTGGCTCTGGAGTGGATCCTCTCAGGGACAAAAGATAAAGCGTGCAGAATCTACTGCTGTCCAGTGTCTATCAAGAACTCTGTCCACACAGAATAGAAACTGCCCCAGCTAGTACAGGCAAGTCACACAAAGGTGGTCAGGCTGCAGAGGAATTTTACACTCGCTGACAAAGGTCTTGTTTGGGTAGGGATGCTGTCCTCTCGTCCCTCGTGTTCCCTCTGTACCAGGGGACATCCAGGAGGAAAATACCACTGTCCCTCTTCATTTAAGAGAGAAGAGACTTGGGTTTGCCCTGGAAGTGTTAGGAGTCTGTGCTCTATCTACCCACAGCCAAGATGAGCCTCAGACAGGAGACCTTAGATAGGGTGACAGTCTCAATAACCCAAGACTGCCTTGGTTTCAAAACAAAAAGTTTCATGTGCTAGGAATCTCTGGGTTTCAAGCGCATTTGGACAAATTGTCATTCTAAAACAAACTATGTGTTATGAAATGGGCACCAGCTGGACCACACACACACACTGGATTCCCAGGCTCCCTGGACAGCCCAGGGACCAATGTTTCATGTAGGAACAGGTTAGGGAGTCCTGAGTGTCCTGCACTGGGTCATAAGAGATGTCTGCTCTGAAGATTCCTGACTGAATTTCCTCCCCCAGTGCACACATTTACACATTTTTCATCACTTGAGGGGGCTCTTAATCCAGGTC
>LOJH01029927.1:0-10408 GCA_001685095.1 Ellobius talpinus
ATGTAGGGGGGAGGGCCTTGGACTTCCCACAGGTCAGGGTTCCCTGCCCTCTCTCAAGCAGGGAGGGGGAGGGAGGAAGGGGTGTGGGGGAGCGGGAGGGGATTGGGAGGAGGGAAAGAAGTGTAAATAATTGAATGGAAAAATAAAAAAGAACCCCCCCAAAAAAATTCTTCACTAGGATTGGAATTCTTGCTTCCTAGAAAGGATGACCCAAGAAAACTGATGTACACTGAGATGTCTCATGACTTTAAGGTCTAAGTGACTAAGTTCTTGTGACTTTAGTTCTAAGGAAATATTAGCCCCACTTTCCCATTTCCCTTTTGTCCATTTGGCTGCATTCCATTTCCATTCAAAAAAGAACATCCCTTATTCAATTTTTTTTCATCCTTAGATCCTTCTATGTTGCTTTATAATAAGAAGGGGAATTTTGAGATCTGAGACTTTTTAGAAAAGTAATTCCCAGAAAATTTCAGGTGATGGTTGAGAATTTGGTTGACCTTCATAAACACCTCCAGCAAACAGCATCCTCTTCATGGAAGTTTTAATAGGGTGGAACTTAACTGTTTCAAAAGGTCTATGTGTTAGAGTCTCCATTCTGAACATGATGGAACTGGCAGCAGGGCTGACAGAAACCTTAGAATTAGATCCTGGTGAGAAGTCTTCAGATTATTGAGATCCAGTCCATCTCTCTTTCAGGTCCTGGACCTGAGTTGGGTGGTTTGGCATTGCTATATACCTCTTCAAAGTTATACTGCAATAACCTAAAAGCCATGCTTCAGGTGACACTCACATTTGCAATTATGGGTTAATCATACCTGATTCACTTAGACAACATGTCATGGGCTGCGCCTGCACAGCCTGAAGTCCAAGAAAATCGGCGAAGGGTGTCCGGATTGAATGAATGCACAGAGCACGAGGTTGAGGTGGAACAGCTTCTTCTTTATTGTTCTGCTGGGGCTGGCTTTATACCAAGGCGCCAAATGAGGAGGGGGCTGCGAAAGGACTGTAACCCGACCCTGACAGGGTTCAAGGAACAGTCACTGTGCACTCAAGGTTCTTTCCCCTACTCCAGGAGCAGAGGGTGTTTTTTATGTCAAACATGTTGTTCTTTGATGTTAAGCACCTCAAATGGGGGCAGGGATATCATAACTCGGGGCTGTTGTTCCCACANGTTGAGGTGGAACAGCTTCTTCTTTATTGTTCTGCTGGGGCTGGCTTTATACCAAGGCGCCAAATGAGGAGGGGGCTGCGAAAGGACTGTAACCCGACCCTGACAGGGTTCAAGGAACAGTCACTGTGCACTCAAGGTTCTTTCCCCTACTCCAGGAGCAGAGGGTGTTTTTTATGTCAAACATGTTGTTCTTTGATGTTAAGCACCTCAAATGGGGGCAGGGATATCATAACTCGGGGCTGTTGTTCCCACAGTCATGTTAATAGACAGAAGGAGAAAGCGTAATTGTTTTTATAACAATAACTGACAAAAACTGTGAAAATTCTGGGTGATTGCAACCCTCTTGGTGATGAATGAATAACTCATCTCTTGTATGTTTTCAGAAAATGTACCCTGTGAAACATAATTTTTTGCTCACACCTGCTCTTCTTCTACTGTGCCCAAGTTCTTTAATGGCATTACCCACTGTCATTGTCTGCCTTTACCAGCACTTGTCAGTGTGATCAAGGGAGACTTTTGCCCAGTCAAAAAGCAATGGGAATCTTTGCCACCAACAGGAACATCATGAGGTGTTAATGCAATCAGAAATCTCACATAGTGGGTATTTCCAGCTATAAGCTGAGCTTTGTCATCACCTGTCCCTTCTAAGCTTGGTACATCACAACTCCATTAGCAAAAGGGTTTATCTCCCAAGCCAGTAAATTTCTACCTGCCTATGTTCCTCCCACCCTTGCTTTATTCTAGTCCCAATAGTCCCCTATCCCCACTCCCACACAAGCTAGAGATTACAAAGGTTTGGCAATGCTCTCTTTAGCTCCCTTCCCCTTGGAGCAGAATTTCACACAAAGAATGCTTGCAGTATCTGTTAATTGAAGTCACTGAAGAAAGGTCATTCCAAACAGTGCCAAATAGAACACAGAAAGGAATAAATTGTTCTTGAAAATCTGATTTCATGTGTAAACTTGGAAGACCTAATGGGCTTAGTGAAGAAAGAGACTAATTAATTAAAAAGTACTAAATTTCCATTAAGAATACAAACAATGCATAAGAACCATGTTTAAAATAACTCACAAGATAATTCACAGAGCCACACTGATTAAACCCAGATGTCAGATTTTGAGAAAAAATTATTTCCAAAGGTGAGTAAATGAAATCATTTCTCTTACATTTAGTCTTCATGGGGAAAATGCCACACTGACAAAAAATGTTTGGATGAAGAATATGGCCTCCTTACTCCACAGTTCCCTTTAATAATTATTAAGTCCAAGCTGACTAAAGAGGAAACTGGAGAAAACTACAGCTGTCTGGTGAACATCTGTTGGATAAGGTTGCACCTCAGAGATTCTGCAGTGAAAACAGCTAGGCTTCTCACTGGTCTGGAAAGAATAAGCTTTGAAAAGCATGGCTCTGTTCACAGAGAGCAACAAAAGCCTAATATTGGTATACTTGACCAATATGCCCTTGATCCATAAAATTCTCACCAGAGCTCTGCCACAGTTCTTGGCCCTATAGCTTGTTACAGTAATGGCCTGGAAAACAAGCCTCTTTCTGAAATTTAAACTTTCATTGTCTTACTTTCAACTTTACTTTTCAACATTGTCTTACTTTAGGAAATCTGTGCAGGAGATCTGTGAACTCCTTAACACTATTATGGAGTTCCTGACCCTTGGAAAAACAACCATAGACTAAATGCAATTATAATTAAAAGATTTACTAATTACTGCTAGGAGGACAACAACCTCTGAGCCAAACTTGAAATTGTCATGGGAAGGGGAGTGAGGGAAGGCATTTTAAAGGCAAAATCACAAGAAGTCCTTGAGTACATGGACAAACAAGCCAAGACCTGTATTTCTCTGCCAAGATTAGGGTAGTCAAGGCAACCTGAATGTCTACACAGGTAGGTCACAGAAGCCAAAAAGCAATTAGTTATATCATAACAAGTAGATGATCATGGCCATACATTTCTCGAGGAGGGGGATCAGTGAGTTGGGGTTACAGGGAACTTATCTTCCAGGGACTGGAGTCAGAGAAAAATAGTTGTACCAGGAAGGATGCCTAGTATAAAATACAGGTTTTTCAGACATCACAAATACTTGAAACAAATCTTCCAGAGAATGACATTTTTCTGAGAAAATGGTCTAAAAGTTTCAGCTGATTCTCAGAGGAGACATTGGCCTTCAAAAAATGTCAAGATCATTAGACTAGCCTTGAAGCCACTCTGTGATCTTTCTGCCATCATAATTTCAAGAGATGAGTCATGAACTTGAATTTTAACTTGGGCAAGATCTAAATTTACAGTTCCAGCTGCAGAGGGAACTTATTCACTGTCTACAATTCTAAACTCTTGGTGGCCACTGCTGCAGACTCTGTTATTCAAAGTAAATGGACAGTTAAAGAACTGACTTGGCCCCAAGGGACCTTAGCATCCATCTCCTAGAACTCTCTGNAGGAGTTTAAAATATAGAGCAGAAGTAAAAGAAAAAAATCCTTGGTAGGAAGGACGGAGGAGGGCACACAAGAAAAGAAAGAAAGAGAAATATGAAGGAGAAAAGATACAAGTTATAATGAATAGAAACTGACATGAAAAATGAAAAACAGTTAGTGGAAACTTAGATAAAGTGTAGAGAAGTAGGAGAGTTCTCAGACTGAGAAAGGAAAAAAGCCAAGAGCAGCTTGGAGGAGGGAAAAATGAAAGAAGATGAGGAACAGAATGAAAAAATGAAATATTTTTAAGTTACGTGTTGTTCCTAAATATAATGAGCTAGCAGGATAACACCCAAAGTAAGTATATGCTACATATAATATGTAGATTTTGATATCACTTATCCATAACATGACAAACGAGTATACACAATGTGATGGTTTGAATAAAAATGGCCCCCATAGAAACATAGGGACTGGCACTATTAGGAGGGGTGACCTTGTTAGAGGAAGTGTATCACTGTGGTTTTGAGGTCTCAGATGGTCCAGATTCTCAAGTAATACTCAGTGTCACTGCCTTACTTCCTGCTGTCGTTTGGTTCAGATGTAGAACTCTCTGCTACCTCTCCAGCCCCACATCTGCCTGCTCACCACCATGCTTCCTGCCATGATGATAATGGACTAAACCTCTGAACTATAAGCCAGCCTCAGTTAAATATTTTCTTTCATAAGTCTTGCCATGGTCATGGTGTCTCTTCACAGCAACAGAACCCTAACTAAGACAAACAGCCTAACAGAGAAATTGTGAAATAAAACCCTTTAGGTAGCCATGATCCACCTATAGAAGAGGATAGGAAAGATGGGGAGATTGGGAGGAACTCTACTGTTTGAGAGAAAACTGACTGAATGTAATTGCACAGATCAATTTTATGCCGCTGTCTAAAGCACATGAAGCCTGGGAAGAATCAGACCAAACCATTATACATCTCAAGCTGTTATCCAGGGCTCCAGCTGCTCCCTATGTAGCACAGGCTGCTGGGAATGTCAGCCTGTTCCTCAATCTTCTTGTATTGGGTAACTATTTTGGGACAGGAGAGTGAGATGCAGTCAGGGCACAGAACAATCCAGCAAAAATAGACATATCTGCCTATGTGGTGGCCCTGAAAAGCATATGGTCCCGTAGGCCAACGTGAATTAACCTAGGAAGGAAGCATTTATCAAATATCTCACATGCTATCTTTGTACATGGCATCTCCACAAACACAAGCACTCAGGCAGTGTGTGGCCTGAACTGAAATGGTCACCTTAATGGTGTCCGTTCAAAGGAACCATGTTAGTAAACACAAGCACCAGGCACTTTTACTCATTTTCTCTGATTCTCAAGGAACTGTAATATCTCTTGTTAGGAGAGCAGTCAATGAGGAATAGCTAAGAAACAGGCAGAAGCAGGATTCTGTGATCAACATAGCAGATGCTCAGGGCCTAGCACTACCCTCTGCATGGCAGGATCTTCCTCTCCACTGCCACTCTGAGGAGCACCCACACAGTATCACAGTGGCTCAAACTTGATGCTTCCTTGTGCTTTAGTTCCTGTCACAGAATAAAAAGGAGAACTTACTAGAGCTCAGTGAACATTGCTAAATTTTCAAGCTACATGTCTAAAACGTAAAATGGGTTTACAAAGAAGGAAATGTATATTTTTCTGGAGAAATGAGCAAATTATTTACCTATAGAAATTTCTTACCTCACTAATTTCATCGTTTAAACACAAAAGCAGACGAGCCTAAGTCTGAGTCCTCCCTCACCCTGTCCTTTTGGCTTGCCTGGATCTGGTTATAGCTTTGAACAGAAGCAGCACAGTTTCTTCCTACCTTCTGCTTTCCCCATGCCAACTGCAGCCAACCTTCCTTTACCAGCTGCCACTCCAACTCTGCCTGTATCTGCCTTGTTTACAGAATGGCCAATTGCTTCAAAACTTTGTGGTTCAAGGGCTCCACCTTGAGGCATGTTTTGTTTCTCTAAGTGCCTCCATGGTTAGGAAGACAACAGAGGCTAAATGAAGATTTTGCTGTCTAGCTCAGCTGACTTGTATTTGCTGTGTTTTCTTGTTCACAGTAAAAGAGAACATCAATATAGGTTTGAATTAATATGATAAATTTCTCCATGCATTTGATAGCCCTCTTTTAATTTTTTTAAACAGTGAGTAAACAATAGCTTAGCATGGTAACAATTGGTATATAACTTGAGGTTTATCATGAAATTTTCATCCAGTTGCTGGGAACCACGTTCAGAAGTCACACCATTTGGGTATCTGGGTTCTAAAGGAAGATACAGACATCTAAAACCAATCACTTATAATTCTTGGGGTGACTTTTCATAGGATGCTGCTTTCAATGGGTTAATCAGTAATAAAACCAAGCATTTTGTTCTCCAACATGTGTGTAAGCATGCTTTGTGGCAGCATGCTCCCTAGATCAGCTAAAAACCCTACTGTATCTTGATGGTGTTTTTTTAAATTGCTCTTTGGACTATTCTAATATATCTGTATCATTTCATCTTTGGCACTACATTTCCTCAAATAGACAGCCTGGCATAATGTCTTTCTTTCTCCTGACTGGACTCTGACATAGATCTGAAGCTTTATTTTCTCACCTTTAGAATTCTGATATTCATATATATGTTGAAGAATATCTATAGTAAGCATCAAAGTCTGTGATAAATCTTACTGAAAAAAGACTAAAATCTGTGTAAAAAGGCATACCAGAGGCAGTATAAAATCCCAGATTCATGGAGTCAGAAGAACCTCAAACATGTAATCAAATGAACATTGCCAAATAATAGAAAGTTTAAACATCAAAGTTTGTTGGTACTGTCAAACTTTAACCAACAAAGTAGAAATGCAGAAAAAAAGACCTGAATGAAAAGAGGAAGGAGAAAACAGTATTAGAAATTATATTTCTAGAAATATCAAATTCTTAAACGGACGACTTCAAGCTGAGGGGTAATTTTCAACTTGGTGGTATAAAGCAAGACCCAGGCAGAAGTGAAAATACCATCAACTAAACTGCAATTCTCAGCACACCACAGCGAACCCTGTTCCCACAAAGAATAATACAGGAATAATAACCTGCCCCCTGGAACAGTGGGGAAGTCATTCAGAAGAGCCTGGAATAAAATAAAATGCAGCCTGGAAGTCAGCCCAATCTTTGAAAGGCAGGGAAAAAGACAGATAGATAATAAAGAAAAAGAATTTATACACTTGAATCCAGAAGTTATCTCATTTGCATTTTGATTTTGAAATATTTTAAAATATTCATTCATTGGGAACAAAGTAATGTATGGCTTTTAACAATTCCATTAAATAACTGAGTGTAACTCAATGGTAGAATGCTTGGCTTGTATGTACAAGGCCCTGGGCTCCACCTCTAGCACAATAGACCAATAAATAAATAATGGTCTAAAATTTTGTTTTGTTTATAAAGCAATTCTTTGAAAAAGTTAAACATTTCAAAAACTCAGAATATTTAAGGACATGAGAAAAAATTGGTAATTTGTTGATAAATTTGAACAAGTAGAACCTGGTGATTTATTTCAGAGAAACTTATAGACGTAGGAATGAGGAAGGGGCATAAATGGGATGATGTAAGAGGAAGAGTAATTTCTGTAATGGCTGCTTCTTGGAAGGCAATTTCACATATTTATATTCCACGTTGGGAGCTGCAGAATGGGGATACATCAAGTCAAATAGATTTCCGTAGACACAAGAATTCCATAAATACAAGTTCTTTGGAATCTTCAGCACCCAGAATCCCAACATCATAACCTCAGTTTCAACATATACTGCTCTTAGTCCTCACTGTCCTGCTTTCCAGTCTGTCCATTGTTGAATCAATAGATACCAGGGAGGCAAGCACATCCATGTAAGGTGTGACTCTCAGAATTCCAAACACTAGTGCTTGCTTGGGGGTTGTGATAGCCAATTTTCTTTAACTTGATTGGATTAAGGAACACCTAGGGGGCGTTAGGAAGGCCTATCTTCGGGTATGCTTATGAGGACATTTCTGGAGATGATTAATAGCACCTGGAAGACCCACCTTCCCACCTTCAATGTGGTTGTCACCATCTCTTGCGCTGGAGTCACTGACATAGCAAAAAGGAAGGAAGAAGAAAGCCATCTGGGTATGAGCATTCTTTCACCCCTGCTACTCACTGCTCCAGATAAGAGAAATGTCCCATAGCCACTGCTGTGAGCTGTTCCTGCCACCATGCCTTCCCCACCATGATAGGTTTGGGCTGTAGCTTCAAACTTAGAGCAAAACTAAGCCCTTACTTCCTTAAAATCCATTAATACAAGACGTGTACATAAAAGTAATCAGTTACTCCTAAGATGCCTGGGAAAAGTTTGGCTCTTAAGACTGAACCTGGATTCAGAAACAAGTTTTCTTCACATTGAAACATGCAGCTTTTGTGTTGCTACTTAGAAACAGGGCTAGAGAGATACAATGTCTTAAGTTTGCAAAAATAGTATTTCATACTTTCAGAATTCTGAAACCACATGGAATACAAGAAGGATGTTTTTGCCCAGAGTCTACCAGCAAATCACCACTATTTCACAATCACTACTGCTTGCTAGATGATTAAGAAATTTTGTTCCCCGTGCACTGATTACATTTTTCATTTCCCAAATTAATGTGTTTCTTAAGTATCAAATAGCCAAAATTTTTAAATTTTATTTCTGGCCAGGTGAACTTAGGAGCATATTTTCAGCATACTTACTGTTGAAATAGATAAATTATTTCATTTGAAAAAATTATAGTAATATTGAAATGGAGAATAAATTTAATGTGAAAATCTCTTCGTATTGAATAACATTGCCATGGTGAGCAGTACTATAGTAATTCTAAACCCATTCTGTTACAACTTTACCACAAGAAGAAAAGTCAAAAACAAAGCAGACAGGCAATTGCTGAGTTTGTTATGGATAACTAGGGCTCAATGCTACTGTGGATCCTCTCAGAATCAACACAAAACCCACAGAGAATAATTATTTCAAAAGAGAGAGACTGAAGTACCTCCCTACCAACTGCCATCCTCACAGAGAGCTCCCTATATCTCTTTCTGGAACAAGAAGTCTCCCACAACTTCATAGAAGACCTAAACCAGAATAGCTGAGAAATTCTGTGAATGACATAGTTGGGAAATTGATAGCATGAATGAGAACTGTACACTGAAGCCAGAGAAATGTGGTACAGAATATAGAACAGCATATTCTACAGTACAGTCCTACACTGTGCAGGTTTGCTTCTGCCCAAACAAACTTGTCAAAATGCTATCTGCCTCTGTCACTCACTCTACAAGATGATGGCCAGAGGCAGTCTCTAATGAAAGACTTCAGAAAGAAAAGGGTTATCAGGATTTGTTATGTTTAGTCCCACCACCAGACTTGAGATAGCATTGCAAATGATGTTCATCATCACAGTCTTCTACCATGCCTTCCTCTTTCCAGTTATCCTCAGGCAGAAGTTCAACTTACGCAAATGGTTTAGTAAAAGAAGTAATTTCCTATTTTAGAAATGTATACACCTTATTTTTTTAACTTTTTATTTATTTTACATCTGCAGCTTCTCCTGCCTCCTCTCCTCACAGTCCCTCCCCTTTCCCTCTGCCCCTCATCCTCTGCTTCTCCATTTCTATTCAGAAAAGGTAAGTCTTCCATGGATATCAAATCATGGTATAACAATTTGCAGTAAGACTGAGCATCTCCCCTTGTATTAAGGATTGGCAAGGCAACTCAATATGAGGAATAGGGTTCCAAAAGCCAGCAAAGGAGTCAGAGACAGCCCCTGTTCCCATTGTTATGAGTTCCACAAGACCAAGCTAGACAACTGTCCCATATATTCAGAGGGCCTAGGTCAGTCCTATGGAAATTCTCTGGTTATCAGTTCAGTTTCTGTGAGCTTCTATGAGCCCAGGTTAGTTGATTCTGTGGGTTTTCTTGTGCTATCCTTAACCCATCACAATCCTTACTCCCCCTCATCAACAGGATTCCCTGAGCTCAACTTAATATTTGGCTGTGGATCTCTGCATCTGTTTCCATCAGTTACAGAATGAAGCTTCTCTGATGACAAATGGGCTAGGCACCACTCCCACAATCTCTGCAGCAACCTTTCCCCCAGCCCATCCCATAGGCAAGACAGACCGTATGTCGAAGGTTATGTGGCTGGATTGGTGTTGCAATCTCTTCACTAGAAGTTTTGCCTGGTCATAGCAGCTTGCCAGTTCAAGCTATGTATCTTCTATTGTTTGGAGTCTTAGCTGGGATCATTCTTGTATGCCTGGGAGTTTCCCTTACACCAGGTATCTATATGACCCCAAAATTCCCCCTTTCCAGTCATTTCTCAGTACCCTTCCCTCCATCCTTCCCCCACCTAATCCCTCATGTTCCCATCTCCACTTGCCCCCAGCTCACCCAAAAAATATCTTCTATTTCCCCATGGAGATCCAAGCATCCCCTTCTTGAGCCCTCTTTGTCACCTAGCCTCTCTGTATCTGTGGATTGTAGCATGATTATTCTTTACAGCTAATATCCACTTATAAATGATTAAATGTCATATATGTCTTTCTGGGTCTGGGTTACATCACTCAGGATGATATCCTTATAGTTCCACCCACTTGCCTGCAAATTCCATAATGTCATTGTTTTTAACAGTTGAGCAATGTTCCATGGTGTAAATGTATCACATTTTCTTAGGTTGAGGTATCTCTAGGTTGTTTCCAGGTTCTGGCTATTACAAATAAAGCTGCTATGAACACAGT
>LOJH01029929.1:0-17266 GCA_001685095.1 Ellobius talpinus
TTCTTCTTCTTCTTCTTCTTCTTCTTCTTCCTCTTCCTCTTCCTTCTCCTCCTCTTCCTCCTCCTCCTCCTCCTCCTCCTCCACCTTTCTTCTTCTTCTGTTTGGGCAAAATTTATCATCCATCAACCCTCATTGCGATGGCAACAGTCCAAACCTTGATTTTCATGGTTCAGTAGTCTCTCTGGAGGAAGTGCTAGACAAGAACCACAAAACACGTCTGCACTTGAGAAATGAACACAGTAGAGTCCTATCTCTGGCACACAGTAGGTGGTTGGAAACACATCCAGGGAACAACTTTTACCCAAAGGCTCTCCCAGGTGGAAGAAAACCCAGAGCAGAGAGAGGTTCTCTCTGAGCTGTGGCTGGAAGGCAGAAGCCTTGACTATAGAAGAGCAGATCATCCCAGGTGTTTGTTTTTGAGGTGGGCTTATTTTCCTCTTCAGTCTGAGCCAGGGTAGTCGTTGTCACTTTTTAGGTTCATACTCGATTGCCAGTCCTCAAAATGGCATTGCCTTTATAAGACAGTTGTTACTTTGCGCCTCCAGCTCCATTCTAGGGAGGGCTGGTCTAGAGCATCTCCACCACCATGCCTCGCCTGAGCCACTCCTAAGCTGGGTCCTTGAACTATGTAGAAACATGGGCTGCAGGATGGCAGCAAAGCACACTGACAGGCCACTTCTGTGCTGTCTTCTCAGGCTAAGGCAGTGGATGTCCTTTTTTGAACCATTTTATTGATTCTCTTTGTCCCATTTTAACAGTAGGAGACTCTTGAGAACCTCTGCCTCCCTGATTATGCTACACTTCTGGTATTTCCAAATGGAGAACGGTAGAGCAGATGAGCCGCCAAAAGTCACTGAGCTTAGTTCAGTTTAAGTCTTTACTCCAGCAAGGTCTGACGTTACTAGCACTCTGTTCTGTGCTCTGTAGGTATCAAGTGCCAAGCTGAGCACTGGACCAAAAATGGCCTCATCTCATCCTAGATGTTAGAAAGTGGGTGCTGTTACCCCTGTTTTATAGATGAAGAAATGGGCTTAGAAACACCTCCTCACATAGCTAAAAGGTGATAGGCCACATCAGGAAACCGCAAGACATTCTGTGGACCCTTTTTTCTCCCCTGGCTTCCTCACCTCCCATCATGGTGACATCATTATCTTTCTTTTATCACAGTCTGACAAATTTCAGAAAGGTTCAGGAGCAGGCCTGTCTTGTGATTTGTAACTTTTGGGTCCACTTTCTGTTTTAGCACACCAATGACTTTGCCCTGTACACAGAAGCCATCAAGTTCTTCAATCACCCTGAGAGCATGGTTCGAATTGCTGTGAGAACCATCACCTTGAACGTCTACAAAGGTCAGTTTCCTCATGCCCTCGGGTCTAAGTGCTGGGCCATGTGCTGGCTTTCATGCCCCTGAGTACAGTTCCTGAGTCACTGGAGAGATTGCCTAGTATGAGCCATGGGTGCTTGTCTCGCAGTAGGCCTGCAGGCGTATCACTATTTCTTATAGAGATCTTTGTACTACATGTTCTAGTATTGCTCCCTGCTGCTGCCACACAGGATATCCGAGAAGTCTGTGTGGGATTTGGAGTGGCCATGAAATGGGTGGATGAAGCAAAACTGTCTTGAATTTTTTTTTGGCTTCAATTTTTGTGTTTTGGCTTATAAAATATACTGTATTACACTTTTATATTTTATCTTTAATATATATGAGAGCATTCCACATCACAAGCAGCAGGGGGCAGTGTTGTATTCCCAGCCAACCACCAAGATTCCTCTTTCTTCTCAGGATGTACTAAATGCTCCATACTGTCTCCAGCAGGGATTCTTCCCAGGAGCCCTGCCTGTGCTGGCATACTGGCTGGCTGCAGGTTTTTTGGAGCTGGAACTGCCCTCTAAGACAATGCCTAAAGCCTGGTTAATTTCCTTATAGTGACCACAGTATAGCTGGGCCTCTATTTCTTGGCCATATAGGTCTTTGACCTTTTTTTTGTTACTTGAGATGCCCAGTCGGGGACCAGGGGGAGATGTCAGCCCTGGGATTACTTTAAATTTAAGAGCCTTTCTTAGAGCCTAAATGGGTCCAGCCAGAGGTCGCAAACTGAGGGTCTGTTGACCCATACCAGTCCTCAGACACAATTTAGATAGCTCAGACGGGCTTGGAAAAAATATACAGAATAGCCAGGGCTACATAGAGAGGCCTGTCTTAGTAACAACAACAGAAGTATATATATATAATTGCACATATTTAAAAATTTGGAGCTTTTGCACAGTGTAATTTCTGTCCTGAAGATGTGCATTTGGCTGTTCTAGGCTCACACTTCCATAGGGAAGTGGTCAAAGGCTAAGAAGCAACTGCTCCTTTCTGGGTTGTCTGACTCCCCAGTTTACACTCTCAGCCTTCCAACTTCATTCACCTTGCAACTGTTGACCTGGCAAGACTTCTGAGTTTGCGACCTTGCTCATGCGCTGTCGGTTCCATTGCTCTATGCACTCTGTTTTCTCTTGCTCTTTTCTAACTGTGTCTTTTGGTTTAGATGCCTCCTGCCTAGGCTCTGTCCCTCTGCACTGCTGTCTTACCTTCCCAGTTCCTAACCCTGTTAACTGTTGTCTGTTTTTGCCTTTCCTCCAATGCTGATTCCTGTTCCTTATTCCAGTGTCATGTAAGTTATTAACCTCTGGTTTTCCTCTTTCTGAATTGGCCCTATGAGTAAACCCAGGAGACTTGCTTTGAGAGTGTTGCATTCTCAGTGTAGTCAGGTCTTGCCCATTGCTGATGTGTAGCCTTTCCAGTGCTACCTGCAATTAGAACAAGAGTAATCGAGTGTGTTAGTTGAGAAAATAGAACCAACACTCCTTTGTTTGACTAATAAGATAAGCATTTCCAAGTATTTCCAGGAAAGACAGGGAGTCTCAGATGGTAGCAAGGCTTTTTAATGGTGGTTTTTGGTTTGTTTGGGTGTTTTGTTTTGTAAAATTTTCCCTAAGTTATTTTGGTAGCTCACTGTTTCTTCTTCTGTGAATCTTCTCAGTGGATAACCAGGCCATGCTGCACTACATCAGAGACAAAACCGCTGTCCCATACTTCTCCAATTTGGTCTGGTTCATTGGGAGCCACGTGATTGAACTTGACAACTGTGTGCAGACTGATGAGGAGTAAGTAATGCTCCGGTGGTCTCATCAGAAAACAGGGTGGTGAAAGGAGCGTTCTGTTTCCATCCAGGAAAAGTGGAGAGGAGAGCACCGACCCCTGGGCAAACAGAGTGGGGACTTCAGATGGCAAAAGGTTCTGACCACCCATTTAGGACAGTGGGAATCTGGACTTTTTCCATGTGCCACACTGACTGGTGGCAGTACTTTCCTAGCTGGGCCTATGAGGCTGCTGATCAGATAAGGATGTGTGAATCACCAAAATGTAGAGCTGGGCAGATGGTTCACTTATTAAAGCACTTGACTCATAGACTTGAGAACGCAAGTTCTATCTGTAGAACCTATATGAGAATGCTGGATACAGTGGCTGAGGCAGGCGAATCCCTGGCAGCTCTTTGGCCAGCTAACCTTGGTGAGCTCCAGACCAGTGAGATACCCAATCTTACTGGTGTCAGTGCCCGAGGTCTGACACCTGAGGTTGTCTTCTAACTTCCAAGCCTACACTCACATGTGTACCTACACACAAATACATGCACATATACTCTACCCTCCCTCGATACAGACACAAAATAGTAAAAATGTGGTCTCTCCATGCAGTGGAGTAGTATTTAACCATTTATGTCTGCAGTGCTGACACATGCTATGATGTGGATAAACCTCAGAGACATTGCCCTGAGTGAAGGCATCAGACACACAACCTGTGATTTCACGGAAATGCCCAGAAGAGGCAAATCTAAAGACAGAGTAGATGAGTGGTTTCCTAAGGCTGAGGTACAGGAGGAGGGGGTGTTTCTGAGGCGGCGGGAACAGAAAGCCACTACTGATAAGTACAGAGCTTTTGGCAGACGAGATTAAAAGTGTTTTCAAATCAGATGAGGTGAACATACATGGGGTCTTGTAGAGTACTTGCTGGGGCCTTGAGTTCCATTTCTAGCATCTCAAGAAAAAAAATGTTAAAGCCCATACGTGAAATGAGTGAGCAAATCATATCTCAAGAAAAATTGTAAAAAATAGTTTAAGATGGTGGTGGTGACTTTGTCCTCATAAAGGGATGACTTGAAATTCCACATTGGGCTTTTCTATCTTGGTACTGTTGACTGCGAACTGGGCACTTCATTGCTGTAGTTCTGTCTTTGCCTTGCAGAATGTTTAGCAGCCTGCATGGCCTCTTTTATCCATTATGGCTAATGGCACCTCTCCAAGTTAGGACAACCAAAAATGCCTCCTGATATTATTTCACACTCAGCTGAGAACCACTGCCGCAAATAAAGGCTTTGCATAGCCTCGTTAGAAGTATACTCAGATGGGGTCAGAACATTGGAGGATCCAGAGAGGAGATCTCCTGGACAAGGGGAGCTAGGCAGCATGTGCAATCTAACACTGGGAAAGAAGCAAGGCTAGAGAAATGGGGGGGCGCTAATGGAGCTTTCTGGAAAATAGAGCCCATGTGGATCACAGCCTTAGATGTGAACCGAGGCACCATCCTCCAGAAAAAAATTATGTGCTTCAGGGAAGGCCGTGAACTTGTAGTCTGTGTAGATCTGCAGTGGCCAGTTAAGATGATGGCAGTTCTGGTTATTCAAAAACACTGTGGGGGACAATAGGGAGTCAGAGTTCTGTGGTAAGGGGAGCTCAGTGAGCAGCATCTAAAAGGGCTGAGGTACAGAGTGAAAGTCAGTGCAGGTTTCACAGAAGTCTAGGAGGAACTACCTCCAGAAAGAACCAGTGCCTAAGGTTTCCTCCTCTGCGCCTGGAGGCTCAAGCCTGCCATCTCAGATACTCAGGAGGTTTAAGCCTGTCTTGCCTACATAGTAGGTTCAAGGTCGCCAGCCTGGGCCCCTTAGTAAGCTTCTGTCCCACAGTAAACTGAAAGGAGGGCTGGGGATGTACCTCAGCGGTAGAACATGTGCCCAACACACATGAGGCTTCAGACTTAGTCCCCAGTGTCATGTGCACAGTTCCTTCTCTGGGTTGGGGAGCTGCTGGGCCAGACCTGACTAATGCCATTGAATCCACCCATGTTATTGCTTCGGTAAAATTCTACTTCCTGTAGAATTTTAACATCAAAAAGTGAGGTATATTAAAAGCCCACTAAAGCCAGTTTTTGATGGTATCATAAGGAAGGAGTATGAAACATTGTGTATGTTCTGAGTCTCTGGTGGGTTGGTTCATAGATTCTCATTATATTTGGGCTGTGCAGTGTGAATTTCTTGTCAGTGTCCAGTGAATGTGATTATAGTATGGAATAACTGTCCTGAATTATGTGAAAGCAAATCTGAGCCTACTATAACTTATCAACCTGACATACATTACTCCTACAAGGATATGAAGCACATTTTAAATTGACTGGGGGAGGGGGAAAACATGCAAACCAAGCTGTCAGGTGGTAAGTCCCAAATGTCAATAGTGGGTGTTCACACTAGTGATGGCCCCATTGGAACTCTTTTTTCCCCTCTGGTTTTTATCCTTCAAGTCTCCTGTCTTCTGAAATGACCATCTATAACTTAAGTAGTAGTAATGCTGATGCAAACACAGTGCCCCTACTTCCCAACTAATTGCTCTTTGCCCACCTTCTGCTTTGGAGGAAATAAAGTCTATT
This sequence comes from Ellobius talpinus, assembly GCA_001685095.1. Lineage (NCBI taxonomy): Eukaryota > Metazoa > Chordata > Mammalia > Rodentia > Cricetidae > Ellobius > Ellobius talpinus. Next base: position 5,744 of record LOJH01029929.1, read on the forward strand.
TCTGGCTGCTTTGTCTCTGTCCTTTTGACTGCACCCTGAAAACACAGGCAGCACAGGTGTTGCTTGCTGCAAGATCCCAGAAGTCACCAGCAGACTTGAGGAGAGTGTGTGTCCTTGTTCTATGTCCCTGCCATGTGGTGGCTGAAGCTGCAAAGTAAGGCCTACTTTCTCTACCGTTCCTGTCCTCTGGAGCACTTGGCTTGGTCTGACTCCCTTAGTATTGTTCATCTGTGGGTCTGAGGAGTCTTATCGTGTTGGCCAGTGTGTACTCCTGTGCAGTGGCTTCCTACAAGGGCATCACTGTTTTTCTTTGCTTAACTTAGCCCCACAATTGTGGGGTGCCTGTGCAAAGGCCATTGGGAGAAAGAGCTCCAGAAGTTCTCAAATGTTTTCAGTGGTCCTGTGTATTATTCTTTCATCTGTCTTCCCATCAGGGGCCATATCTACACTAGCTTACCTAATTGACAAGCTTAACTAACGGCTGTGTGAGTGAATGTATCTCCACATGTGTCTTCTGCTTAAGCCAAAGGCCCCAAACCTTGACCTCTAGACTGAAAGGAACATTTCTTTCACAGGCACCGGAATCGGGGGAAACTGAGTGACCTGGTGGCTGAACACCTGGACCACCTTCACTATCTCAATGACATCCTGATCATCAACTGTGAGTTCCTCAACGATGTACTCACAGACCACCTGCTCAACAGGCTCTTCCTGCCCCTCTATGTGTACTCACTGGAGAACCCGGACAAGGTGAGTCTGCAACTGGCCCATTGCCTCCTGCAGTGTCTTCTGAGAGGGAGGGACAGTGCTGCCTTCGGCTGGAGCAGCCTTTGCAGGGAGTGCACAGCAAAGCTTCACATCCCAGGGAAAGACCTTTCAGAGCCCACTGGTTCTCCCTTCTTGATGAGAAAGTGGCCAAGAAATGTAAGATCTCCAGTATCAGAGGGAAACGAGAGACCCTTGAGCCCTTCCAAGAGGTGCTGCCGTCCGCCCAGCTTTCTCTGGTGCTCACTGGAGTTTACCCTCAGACAGTTATCAGGCAGCACTAGAACCTTTGTGTGACATGCATAGAAAGTGCTGGAGCATGCTCAGGGAAAGGTCCCCTGAGTCCTCCACAGGGGCAAGGGATAGGGTAGGGGATGGTGACTTCCTATGATACCATCTGCTCTCAAGGGTTCTGGTTCAATGGGCTTAGGTTAGGACGGGGATTCTACATGTGTAACCTGTCTCCTGGTGATGCCATGAGTGACTGGTTCCAGGATCCCTAAGGGAAAAGTTACTTCAGGGAGAGCGGCCTCGCTTGTCCCTTCAGAGTTAAGGTTGGAGTGAGAGGGAGCAGGGACACAGATGCAGCAGACAGAGGCCTCCTAAGGAGCAGAGCCACCAGCTGTCTCCCTGCAAGGGACACCTCACTAGCATGTCATCCTTTTGGACCTAGAACATGGGCATTCTTCCAATCAATAAGTAATACAGGAGAAGAGGTCATAAGTCTTGACTTGCACTGCAGCAGCTCCAAGAGGGCACTACTGAGATCTGGGCTTGGAGTCCAGGACAAGGCACAAAACCAAGATCCTAAGATCCCCTCCCCCCACAGGACTGGTCTGACATACCATCTTAAAGCTGAGGGCAAACAAGGAGCTGACTTTGTTGTCGTATACCTGTTTTGTTTTTCTGAGGCCAGAGATCCCCAAGTCCCACTTTCCCTGTGTTGTGAAGGCCTCTTCCTGAAATAGGCCTGGGCCCTGTCCTTGGGGCCCTCAGTGCCCAGCTGGGGAATGAGCATTCTGTGACTTTGGAAATAAGCTCCTGCCCTGGGTCAGCTGCCAAACCAGGGCTGTGGTGCAGGATTTTTTGGGGAAAGGCTAGCCTCCATGTGAACTGGATCACGCTGCATTTGTCTAACCCAGAGTGGGCTTTTGACTAGCACAGTGGGGAAGGGGTCGCACTTCTTGTTTGAACAGAGGACTTGTGGTCTTCTGTGTTCAGTGTCTGCTTTTTGTGACTTGAGCTACCTCTTTTTCCTCTGTCCTTCACTAGGGAGGAGAGCGCCCAAAGATCAGCCTGCCGGTGTCCCTCTATCTTCTCTCCCAGGTATGTTTGTTCTGTCTCCAGCATCTCCTACACAGACGGGGTCCTGTGGGATGTCCTGGGTGCTGATCTAGCTTTGTGGCCCCTTTCTTGAAATAAAATCCCAACACAGAAAAGGATGTTCAGTTTTCCATACACTCACTGAGTAGGACTCAACCTCATGGTAGAAGATGGAAAGTAGAGGGAGATGATGCCTGGCACCGTGCTGTTGGTTTCTAGATGAGGCTTCCCAAACAACTGGAGATTTGGGCTTGTGTGGTTTTGTTCACAGTGCTTAGAAATAATGAGCCCCAGCTGCTGGACAAATGCACACTCACAGCTGTGGCCTAGTGCACAGCCTTGCTAGAGCTGTCTGCAGAGGGGCTGTAGTAGTTCTGGTTCCAGATCACCTTCCGAAGGGATCTTAGAGCAGCCATTGCCTGAGATTTGAGCCAGTTTGCCTTCCTCCCTCCTTAAACAACTGTTTCTTCCTTCACATCTTGTAATTATGTAATATTTACAAGAAGGGGAAAAACTCCATAGTGACCCAGTTACATAACTTTAAAAATATTTTTATTGCTAGCAGTCCAGATTTGTGGACTACTTTACCCAGCTGTCAAGTAGCCAGATGTTTGCTTAGAGCTCTGTTCCCATGTCTGCCATGGTACCAGGGTTGATTCCCTTTAGTGAGATTTCCTTCTACTTGGACCCCCCTACTGTTTCAAGTTTGGGGTAATGCTAGCTAATGCTGGCCTGAGAAGAAATCCAGCTACCATCTTCCCACAGTGGGAAGATGGGACTGGATTCTGGTGTAGCCTGGCCACTGCTTGCATCCTGGAGCCTTGTTATGAAGGCTGTATTTGCTCAGAGCTCTACCTGAGGTCTGCCATGTCTCAGGCCCCTCTATGCCACCAGCCTCAGCACAGGACAGCTTCTCCTGGCAGACCTTTGTGCTGACTCATTGCAAGCCTGCCCGCATCTCCTGCTGGGAGTTCTGGGAGTCTGGCAGGATCCAAAACTCATTTGCTCAGCCACAGGGGCCCAACCAAGAAACTCGCATCACATAGGCAGGTTTTCCTCTGAGGAACATGGTCACCAACTCCTGTGGCTGCTCCTCCAGCTTCTTCTCTGAGAAGCATCTCTTACTGTCTTAAAGAGGAAGACTGGTGACCCAGGCCACTCATCATTTCTTTCAGTGTCTCTCAAAACACAAATTTAATTCATTGTTCCTTTGACTTCATAGCACTTAAATAGATCTCTTCTAAACTCAAAATCTTGGGCTAGCAAAGTGGCTCAAGCGATAAAGTGCTTGAGGACAAGTCTGATGACCCAAGTTGATACCTGGAATCTACATGGTAGAATAAGAGAGTCCCCTCCCTCTATCTGTTTTCTGATGTCTACATACATGCCACGGTGCTCACATGGCCACACACATGCACACAAAAATAAATAAATGTAAAACAAAAAAAGTCTTGAGCCTTAGTATGGTGGCTCATGTCTTTAACTCCAGCACTTAGGATGTGGCAGATCTTGTGAATTTGTGGCCAGCCTGGTCTACATAGTAAGTTCCAGGCCCATTAGTACTACGTAGTGAGACCCTGTCTCAAAAAAAAAGAAAGCTTTAACCCTTCTTCCTTCCTCCCCTACACTGTAATTTGGCTTAATTATAATATAGTCTAAATGTGTGAAAACTTAAAAGCCCAGTTTAAACATTGTATCCTTAAAGCATCTACATCCCTTTAAAATTGATGCATGCTTACAAATATTGTCAGCATAACTTCCATGAAAACTCACATCAGTGTAAGTAATTTAGTACAAGTGATGCCATCCCCTAAAACTAAGCTGCCTCTCATAAGAACATGGTGCAGATAGCCTGGCCTGGGCCTTCTTCCACATCTCTCCTGTGGAGATCCCTCCCACCATGCTCCTGGTTCCGAGCTAGGAAAATGAGCACGGCATGCAACTACCTACAAGGACCTGTCTGCCTGCAGGGATCCATCCACTCACAGATCCATCTATCTGCAGAGATCTGTATACAGGCAGATTTGCCCACAGAGATCTCTCCATAGGCAGGAATCCATCCACAGACAAGAATCTGTCCACGGGCAGGGATCTGTCCATAGTCAGGAATCTGTCCATAGATAGAGATCTGTCTGCTAGGATCTATACACCTGCCAGGGATCCATGTATATGGTGAATATACCACATACTATACTACATCTATTGACATCTATTGCTTTACATTTTTAATTTATTATTAGCATGTATGTGCATGGAGCAGGGTTAGCACCTGTGCCATGGTGTGCAGGTGAAGGTCAGAGGGCAAGTTTGTGCAGTCAGTTCTCCCCTACTGAGGATTGTGAGCCTTAAACTCAGTTTGCCCAGCTTGCTGAGCCATCTCATTGGCCCCCTTTTACATTTTAAAACAAGGTAGTGGGTGTGTCTAGGTCAACTTGGCAGGTCAGTTTTGAACACTGATTCCTAAAGCCACTCTTCTGAGCCTGAGGCAGCAAGGTAGGTGCCATCCAGAACTTTCTACTTTACATCCTGTGGCCTCCACCTACAACAGTGCTGTAACCCCGCATGCTGAAACCCACACCAGGGCTGGGGGTAATTCCAGTGTTGGAACCTCAATCCCTTTGCAAATACTTGACCTGTCTTATGCTAGAACTTGGCACTAGCATGCCACAGAAAGGAAGGAGTGTACTAGCTAGGCCGCTCCTTTCCCACAGGGCTCCACTTGTGCAGTGATAATGTTGATATACTCCCAAGAAAGAACAGCTAGCCAAACAGGCAAGGGGGGGAGTCCTTCAGAGTTGAGTGGCTGCTTTCTCCTTAATGGGACCCATCCTCAGCCTGGGTAATTTGAATCAGGAAGGAGGAGAGTGGAGGACTGAGCTCCTCAATGTATATCCCATCTTCCCCCTTCCACCAGGTCTTCCTCATTATACATCACGCCCCACTGGTAAACTCTCTGGCTGAAGTCATTCTGAATGGCGATCTATCTGAGACATACACAAAGCCTGCGCAGGATGTTCCCAGAAGTTCTGTAAGTCACTCTGGTCTGTGTCTACATTTTGATAAGAAGCAGTACTTTGTTAATTCGTATTTCTCTGAAGTAAGAAAACATTTTATTATACATAAGTGATGATGTATAAGGTGTTCTGAGACACAGGGAGTCTAATCAGAGTCTTCAGATGTGCACCTGGGGAAATCTGGAGTCCAGCATCAGCAATGCATGTGATCAGTTGGGTGTTGCTAAATGGATAACTTGTGGTCCTTAGATGTTGTGTGTACAAGGCACTATTTCTGGGACGGAATGAGAGTTGAGAGAACTACCTATCTAAGACGTATTTATCCTCAGAGGCTGGGTAGTGATCACCTGTGAAGGATGCCGGTCCAGTGTGAGCATGGTAGAGCATGCCAATCAGCTGCTGTCCCATCCAGCCTGAAGTCATTCTCAAGTCATCTTGTTTCCAGAGAAGCAGAAGTTCTTGACTTTAGTCAAGTTCTTGACTAAAATCTATGGACTAAGTATGTCTATCCATGTTATGTTTTGCAGAGCTTAGCCTTGCACTTTGCACAATAAGGAAGGGAAACATCTGGGGCCAGGAATGACTTCCTGGACCCTTTCCTGCTTGACCCAATGCTTTGATGTCATCCCTCCTACTTCTCTGCTCAGGTGTTCTGAGCCCCATGCTACCTGAGGACTGTCCCAACTTGTTCCTTCTCTCCCAATCCACTTGTGACCTTAGCATATCCATTGCTGGAAAGGACCATACACCTCGCTCCTCAGAGGTCTTATCCTGTTCAGTTGCTTGTGGCTGCTATCATATCTGCAGTTGTGAAGGCTATGGCATGAGTTCCTGCAGGCATCTGAGAGAAGCAGGGAGCATCTTGTACCAGGAGGCCTTATCTCCATTACTGGTGCTCCAACAGGAGGCCCACATGAATATGTGGGGCACAGTAGAACTGGTACTGTCCACCTGCATGCATAAGTGCAATGTGATCTTGTAGATGGAAGGCTTTTGTGTGTGCACATGTGTGTATAGGTGCCTGTGGAGGCCAGAAGAGGACATTGAGTCCGATGGAGCTGGAGTTATGGGTGGTTGTGAGCCACCTTCCATGGGTGCTAAGAACTGAACCCTGGTCCTCTGCAAGAGCATCAGTCAAGTGTTCTTAATAGCTGAGCCATCTTTCCAGACTTTTCTATAACTACTTAAGTAGGTTTTGCTGAATGGATGCAGTAATGCAGAACTAACGCAGCACAAGGAGCAGAGCCCCAGCCAGCTGTCCAGCCTTCTACTAGCTGTATAACGTTGAGCAAGTTGTTTCTTTCCACTTAGAAATCAGGGAAAGTGAGCTGGGTTCCAGAGACTAAGTAAGAACAGAGAAAATAGATCCCAAGTGTTAGGCAAATGCCCAGCTAGATTACAGCCTGGTCCTCAGGCTGCTTGGTTTATTCTTGAAGTGACCAAAAGAAAGTCTTATGGGCTGGAAAGATGGCTCAGTGGTTAAGAGCACCGCCTGCTCATCTAGAGGTTCTGAGTTCAATTCCCAGCAACCACATGGTGGCTTACAACCATCTGTAATGAGATCTGATTCCCTCTTCTGGCCTGCAGGCATGCATGTAGGCAGAATACTGTATATACAATAAATAAATTTTAAAAAAAAGTCTTATGAGTTACCAGCATAGAGTTTTACTTATGAGTTCAGAGTTTTGGAGACTAGTGAGTGGTTAGACAATCTGGTCCCTGTTACATACATTTCTTCAGGAACCATCTCAGAGGCTGTCCCCAAGAGACATGTTTGTTATTTTGCCTTGTCCCTACCCAGTCTGCTGCTAATTGCACTTTGTATTAATAACAGTTTAAAATGTCTTAGGCCTTTTTGGAATAGTGTGTGTGTGATACTATTTCCAAACCCTAGAATAGCTGCCCAGGCTCTTCCCAGAATGTCTTCCCTCTGGGGTTGCAAGAGATAAACCCAGAGTTCTTGGGGTGCTGCTTTTCACAGGTTATTTTACTTTATGGCAAGAACATTTAACATGAGTTTCACCCTCTTAGACAATATGTGATTGTGTATGTGTGAGCATGTACCTGTGCATGCTGAGGTCAGAGGTTGATCTCATGTGTCTTCCTCCATTGCTTTCCACTTTTTGGTTTTTCGAGACAGGGTTTCTCTGATGCTTTGGAGTCTGTCCTGGAACTCACTCTATAGACCAGGCTGGCCTCAAACTCAAAGAGATCCACCTGTCTCTGCCTCCTGAGTACTGGAATTAAAGGGCTTTCCACTTACTTTCTTTGCGACAAGCCTCTCACTGAACCTAGAGTTCACTGATTCAGCTAGATTGGCGGGTGGTGGGCTCCCAGGAACTGTGTTTTGTTTGCCTCACGGTTCTAGGAGTACAGATACACAACACTATGCCTGTTTCCAGTGTGGTGCTGGAGACTCAAATTTAAGTTCTGGTCTTTGCATGGCAAGCACTTTGCTGACTGAGCCATCTCCCAGCCCCTTATCAAGCTTTTAAATGCATGATGCATTATTGTTGTCAACAGACCAATAAATACCTCATGTCAGATCTCTTGAACTCATTCATCTTGTAGGCTCTTGTAGTGTTCTCTCTGTGCTCCAGAGCCACCTGTAAAACCGAAACTTTATTCCTTTTGAACCCTTCCCTCTTCCTTCTCCCTGCAGACACCATCCTACCCTCTGCTTCTATGAGTTTGATAATTTTAGGTGCTTCGTAAAGAAGTGGAATCATGTAGTATTTCTTTTCTATACCTATTTCTTTCTACTACTTGTAGAATTATGTCCTCAAGGTTCATCAAGGTTTTACTATCTATTGCCAAATTTCCTTAGATTTTAAAAACTGAATAATATGTGTATATACCCATTTTCTTTTTTAATTTTGCATTTCTTATTGGCATATATTGATTATACATAACAAATTTCACTGACATTTTCATACATGCATATAAAATATTTTATTATATTCAACCCCTGTTTGACTCTCTTGCCCCATCTCACTCCTGATGGGCTGTGTTCTTTTCCCAACTAGCTCCCCTTCTGCTTTCCTTTTTATTTTCCCTAATACCAGTTTCAGTAGAGCTGCATACAGGAGCACAGGCCACTTACTGTGGCTATACTGCTGTTGAAGGTGTTTCTGCCTTTCCCAGAACATTATTGCCGATAAGTCCTCATAGAGGACTGGGACCTTTGGAGCTGGAGCCTCTCCTCTCAGCTACCACTAACTGCCTGTATGTCATCAGGGAGGGGTGGGGCTTTGTGAGGTACCCCCCCCTCCATGACAGAATGCTAGTGGGTCAGGTCTTATGCAGTCATAACAGCAGTTATGAGCTTATGAGCTCATGAGTGGAGTGGCCATGTCATGTGTGGGACATAGTTTTCCATATTGCAGCACTCCATCCTCTAGCTCTTATTTTCCTGCCTTCTCTGTAATGTTCCTTGAACTTTGAAAGGAATAATGTAAATGTCCCATTATGACTAATCATTCAGTAATTATTTATTTATACCCATTTTCTTTGTTAATTCATCTGTGAGCATGCAGACTGCTAGAGGACATTTTTTTACTAGGGTAATTGTAGATTTGCATGCAGTTGTAAGAAATAATACAGAGAGAGTGTCTCTGTTTTTACCCTTGGTATTGCCTTCAGAACTACAGTACCTGACCACAAGCAGGACACTGCCAACAAGCCCTGGTTTGCAGCTTAAGTCAAAGCACAGAGCAGATGGTTACTGGACACCTCTCAGGATGTGAGGACATGCTCAGGGGGGTATGTCCTTTTTTCCCATGGCCTCCTCTTGGGGTAGAGGTCCAGCCTCCACTGTGGGGGTACACCCACTGGTTGTATGAGTGGCTGAAGGAGCTGGTACATGAGAGGCTGGCTTCTCTGTGGGTATGAGATCAAAGCCCCACCTTCTGATGCCTGCAGTTGGAAATCCTGGAATAGCTAGCAAGATGACCATCATTTGTGACTTTTTATCAAAGTCCTGTGCGAATGGCCCTCCTTCCCTGTGAATGAGAACAGTCTCCTATTGTTTCCTGCCTGGCTAGGATGTGGTTGATCAAACCCGTTTTAAGTTTCTTGGTCTTTTTTACCCTACTTTCTCCTTCCTGTAGTTTGTAGATAAGTTACTGGTATTGCTTCATTTTTACCAGCAGAACTCTCACAAACCCAAACCAAAATTGGACAGAAGCAGACTTATTCTGAAGGGCTATAATTTAGGGTTAAATTTAACACACATCAGCATAGGCATGTGAATGTCTAATTGACATTCCTGTGCATTACCATCATATGGCTCCTGCTGAGGACCAGATCTCTCTGGGATTTTAATGCAGAGCATGCAGTTCCTCTCAGAGGATGCATGCTGTGTTAGTCACTTCTATGCTGCTGTGAAAAGACAACATGACCAAGGCAACTTAGAAAAGAAAGCATTTAATTGACACACCTCCAATAAGGCCACACCTCCCAATCCTTCCTAAATTGTTCTCCAACTGGGTATTAAACATTCAAATGTATGAGTCTTTGTGAGGGGCCATTCTCATTTAAACTACTGCTCATGTCCAAGAATCTAGCCTCTTCTAATGTTTGCAGAGTAGATATGGGTTGAACTTGGAGATGTGCTTCATTGCCTGTAGGTGCTCCCTGCCAACCAAAGACAGAGTGTCACTGTATAGTCTAGGGTGACCTTTAATTTACTGTGTAGCACAGGCTGGTTGATCATCTTTCTAATTTAACCTCATGAGTGCTAAAATTACACGTGTGTGCCTCCATGCCCAGCAGAGTACTTTTAAGAAAGAGATCTTTTCCCATCTTTTTCAATGGCACAACTTCCTTAGTTTTTGCATCCCTTCTACATGTACCCCATGACCTCACTGGCTTCCCACCCTTGTGAGCGCAGAGACCTGTGCTGTCATATGGCTTACTAGATAGCTTCAAGGGTATTCAGTGCAGGAATAAGTGAGGCAGTGACGGCAGAGGTCGCAGAGTCACAAGCGTTCTCATGGCTTCCTTGGGAAGACTCTAAGATCAGGGAGTCACTTTTGAGTCGATCCTGTGAGGTTTGGAAGAGCCTCAGAGTGAGCTGTTTCTTGTGCTAATCACATGCTACGTGCAGAGGTAGCCAAGTGCTCTGGAGTAGAACAGCAGCAGTACCTTAAGTCCTACGTGTCACGGTTTGAGTTTGTCTGCGTCTCCAGGTCTCATTCTCATTGTCTGTACAAGTAGAGTAATAAGCATGGCCTTGTAGTGAGCATTCCTTTCTGTGTGTAGTGTTTGTTCTGAAGTCTAGCACCAGTTAGTGTGGGTATGGTGGATTGAAGCTGTCCAATAACCTCATCCCTTATTTGGGGCCTACCTCCATGGATAGGCTGGCACGTTGTTGTCCACACTGAAGCATACTTAGCAGGTACCTGGGGAAGCACTTCAGAAGCAGGCAAAGGCTTGAAAGGGAGAAGCATCAACAGTGACAACAGTAACAGAGGCTGCCAAGACTAAACACTGCCATTGGTGACAGTAAGCTCAGCCCTCAGTGTTCTCTCTGAGCTCTCCAACTTAACCACCAAGGTTTCAACTCTAGATGGCCCAAGTATTTTACCACTAATGTGTGTGCCCAGACTGGCTAGCTGGGAGTTCAGAATATGGGCTAAGAGACAGAACAGGTTTCACCCTCAAATTGTCATTGACTATCTCTGTGTCAGGTGAGCCAGTTGGGATGGTACCCGATTGATTCCCTGGAGGTCCAAGAGTGCATGCATGTGCACCTACCTATATGTTAGCTACACTTCTCTTTGTCGCTCCCACCATTCCTAGTAGCTGGGTTCTCTGCTCAGCAGAAAACTCCACTAGGATAAGGTGTGGAGGGCCCAGCATCTGAATCAGGAGCCTGGTTTCTCTGGGTCATGTGCTTGCTGGCTGAGAGTGTCACTGACCATCCTGGGGGTCTTTGGGCCTTTCACAGGGCCACTCTGGAATTTGGGTGTTCCGTTATGTAGCCTTCCCAGCTGGGTTTGGACCTCCAAGGAACATATGGGCTTTGGGGAGAGGTCTGTGAATACCAAAAGGAGCAAACAGACCTCTAGAGTCAAGACGTTAACTCAATCAAATACATTTCTCACAAGAGAATTGGACCTTAGAATGGCCTTTTTTTGTGCAGCCACTGTGGAATTCCAGCTCCTGGACATCCTATAAGAAGAGGATCTGGGTGCTGAAGATAAAGCCAGAGTGCACCATGTATCAAGGAGGACAGCATTGCCTTAGCTTTAGGGTCTCTCCCTGGCAGAAGGTGGGCTGGGTAATTGACAAGAGTCCTGGTGTATTGAGACTCTAGACAGGAAGCTCTTCCAAGGCTGATGGTAACTTGGAATGAAGATCAGAGTGATGTAGGAGGGTCATCTGTCCTACGTGTTACTTTCATTGGTTAATAAAGAAA
>LOJH01029930.1:5056-20388 GCA_001685095.1 Ellobius talpinus
CTTCCTTCCTTCCTTCCTTCCTTCCTTCCTTCCTTCTTTCCTTCCTCCCTCCCTTCCTTCCTTCTTTTTCTTCTCTGTGATATCAAGTATTTTTATGCATATTTCTTTAGACTCAGACCCTGCCTCTTAGCATCTCCTCGATGCCACATATTTGTGATCTTGGGTAGCCTCTCCAACCAGCCCTCTTGATCTATTGCCATTCAGTTTCTTTTTCTTGCACCTATTGAAGTTGTCCTTGCTAATATTATTTCACAGGCTCTATATTCTCACTAGACAATCACATTTAAACCTACAGCCCAATCAGTAACTAGTTACTAATATTTCTCAATTGCCTCCATTGAAGAAGTTATTATTCCCAGACTTTAAACAAGATTTTCCAGCTATGTACTTCACATGGACATCCAGAAGCATTTTGGATCTGACATATAAAAAAATGGAATTAGTTACCTGACTCTTAGTTTCCCCCTTGCTCCTCTCTCTGCTTAGTTTAGATAATAGAAATGGCTCCCAATTTCCATATACCTCCAGATTGTTGTGAATGTTCTCTATTGCATACTCTTAGGCAGTTACCAAGTTCTGTCATTTCTAAACCACCTGTTGAACCTGCCCACATTTGCTACACCTTTGTTAACTATGGTTGTATCCCCAGTACTCTTGCCTTTTGCTAGGAACTTTCTGCACTGAAAGATTTTATCAGCTCAATCTCTATAGTACAGTCCCAGAGATCTTTAAAAAACATATGTTGTGTGCTGTCACTACCCATGATTGTTACTCACCCTACTCCTAGTGTTAACAAGCAAAATCTATGCAAGCTTCTGAAATAAGTCACCTTGGGTTACATTGTCACTCAGCTGTCCTTCCCAAACTTCCCAAAGATAGATAGAAGAAATGGTTACATCAGTCAAAGAAGACATTAAATCTAAAAAACACCTGACACAAAATATCCATGAAAAATGGGACACTCTGAAAGATCAAACATTAGTAGGAACACAGGAAGGGGAAGAATCCCTTCTCAAAGGCCCAGAAAATATTTTTAACAAAATCATAGAAGAAAAATTTCCTAATATAAAGGAGATGCCCACCAAGGTACAAGAAGCATACAGAACACCAAATATACTGGACCAAGAAAGAAAGTCCCCTTACCACATAATAATCAAAACATTAAACACACAGAACAAAGAAAGAATATTCAAAATTGTAAGGGAAAAAGACCAAGTGACACATAAAGGCAAACCTAATTGAATTAAACCTGACTTCTCAATGGAAATTTTAAAAGCCAGGAGAGCCTGGAGAGATGTTCTACAGGCCCTAAGAGACCACAAATGGCAACCCAGACTACTACACTCGGTAAAATTTTCAATCACCATAGATGGAGAAAATAAGATATTCCATGATAAAATCAAATTTAAACAATATCTGTCTACAAATACATCCATACAGGTGGTAAAAGGAAAATTCCAACTTAAGGAAGTTAACTATATCCATAAAAAACACAGGAAATAATTTCACACCAGCAAAACCAAAAGAATGGAAACACACACACACCACTGCCACCATCACCAAAATAATTAGAAACAACAATCATTGGTCATTGATAGCTCTCAGTATCAATAGTCTCAATTTCCCAGAAGAAAAATCTCAGACTAACAAAATGGATCCAAAAATAGGATCTATCCTTCTACTGTATCCAAGAAACACACTCAACTTCAGGTTGGAAAAGATATTCTAAGCAAATGAATCTAAGATGCAAGCTAATGTATATAAACAGAGACTGCTTCTTTTGTTTTCTGACCACCCAGAAAACTATATTAAGTATAACAATATTTGGCCTGTGGCTCAAGCATATTTCTAGTTAGCTCTTATATCTTAAATTAACATACTTTTATTATTTTATATTTTACCATGACAGTCATGTTTTACTGCTAAGATTTTGGTGTCTTTTTCCTTTGGCAGCTATATAGCATCTCTCTGATTCTGTCTACTCTCTCTCTCTCTCTCTCTCTATATATATATATATATATTTAAATGTCCTGTCTGGTTTTATTCTGCCTTGCCATAGGCCAAAGCAGATTCTTTATTAACCAAAAGTAATAAAACATATCCACAACATAAAGAGGGGAATACCACATCAGATGTAGCCACTGTAATATGTAGCAAAATAGATTTCAAACCAAAATTAATCAAAAGAAGGAAGTACACTACATATTTAATCATCAAAGGAAAAATATATGAAGATGACATCTCAGTTCTTAACATCTATTCCCCAATCACAAGGGCACCAAAGTTTATAAAAGAAACACTATTACAGCTTAAGTCACATACTGACCCTCATAGACCAATAGTGTAAAATGTCAGTATACCCCTCTTACTAAAGGACAGGTCATTCAGACAAAAAATAAACACAGAAATACTTTAACTAACAGACATTACAAACCAAATGAAATTAACAGATATACAGAATATTTAGGGTAAACAAACAAATAAAAAACTACATTTTTTCACTGTACTTCATGAAACTTTCTCCAAAACTGACTACATACTTGATAATAAAGCAATCTCAACAGCTAGAAGAAAACTGAAAAACTCCCTGCATCCTATCAGACTACTATGGAAACAACAGAAAGCTTACAAATTCATGGAAGCCTAACAACTCCCTACTGAATGAAAAGGGGGGTCAAGAAATAAATAAATAAATTGAAGACATCCTAGAATTCAAAAAAAATGAATACACACATACCCAAACTTATAGAATACAAAGAAAACAGTACTAAGAGGAGAATCCATAGCACTAAGTGCCTATATTAAAAACTATATATGTGTGTGTATGTGTGTGTGTGTAGAGGAGAGAGAGAGATCTCATATATACTAGCAACGTGACAGCTTATTTTAAAGTTCTAGAACAAGAAAAAGTAATCACACCTAAGAGGAATAGATGGTAGGACATAATCAATCTGAGGCTGAAATCACTAAAATAGAAACAAAGAGAATAATATGAAGCATCACTGAAACAAAGAATTGGTTCTTTGAGAAAATCAACAAGGTAGACAAATCCTTATCCAAACTAACTAGAAGCCAGAGATAAAATACCTAGATTAACAAAATCAGAAACAAAAGGTGTAACATAGCAACAGACACCAAGAAAAATCTAAAGAATCATGAAGACACACTCTAAAACACTGTGCTCTACCATCTTGAAAATCTAAAAGAAATGGATAATATTTTGATATAAACACACACTGGGAAAATGTTGATACAATTTCGAGGTCATTATCCTCATGCTGCATGTCTGCTTAAAGATTATTTATGTTCATATGTGAAGCTTTAGTCTTTTAGTTATACAGATTATCTAAGAATTACAGATTAATAGTCACCCATGTTTGTCATAATTGTAGTTATGTTAGTTAGGTTCTCTAGAATCATAGAGATGTACTCTATATAGATAGGTGAACTTTCAACACTTCAAAGACCTACAATGTAGCATTTAAATATTTTAATAACTCAGGATCCTGTTGACATGAGACATGATTGCTCCTGGTAGCACCTAGCTATTCCTGAGAGAATGTGGGGCACCAAAGACACTTCACTTGTACCTTGTTTTCTTGTTGGAAAAACTGGCCTACAGGGTAAAGAACTGCCTTTGCTTTGACTGCTGACAGTAAGCATGCTCTCCAAACTGGACAAGCAGTATACAAGCAAAGGTGACTGCTGAACCTTTCCAAGACAAGACAGTCTTTTTTAATCTTCATGCTTCTGAAAATGGCCTGTCAAATATTTTATGCCTATAGCCAAATTTGGTTGCCCCAATGTTTCAGAGAGACTTTGGGTGAGTGTCCCAGTAGTCAGCTGTTTCACCATTTCTTATACCTTTTGGAAGTTGCTTGCTTATACTTGTTGCTTATATTACTTTCCTTCTCAGGTCTTTGATGGGGTTGAAGACTAGATAGTCACAATTACTATCCTCTCATATCTTAGGTAAGACATTTCAGGTACAAGACTTAGACTCCTCAGGATAGGACAGCTATTGGAATAATCTCTGTTATTTGCTAATTAACTAGACACTTAGTATGTGTTTCTTGCTTGATGTTTCTCATTTTGGTTGTAGTTCTATTTTCGTGTATGTTTTTACTTTTTCTTTCTCCTGGACAATACTCAATATTTGTTCCTATTGTATATAGCTTCATATTGGATTTAGAACTTTCTTATTTAGATAGAATAGGGAAATTGTTGTGGGAATTCATTCAGTCAATAGCTTTTGGGGACTAGCCCTTAAGGGCATGGTCTGAGGTACTACATGGGGACTGTTAAACTAGAAGAAGAAGCTTGCTCATTCTCTTGCTCTGGTTCTTGCTTGGTGTGAGGGGAGACCCAGACAGTGAAGAGACAGCATAGGATCAACAACTTCAGTCTGTCTCTGTATTTTGTGAGTTTGTCTCCTTTTATTGCAACCCCTTAATGAATTGGTTTTATTTACTTCTGTGTGTTAACACATTAGAAAAATTACAACACCTATGACAAATGGTGCTGGTCAAACTGAATTTCTTTATGTAGAAAATTGCAAATAGATCTATACTTATTACCCTGCACAAAACTTAAGTCAAAGTGGATCAAAGATCTCAACATAAACCAGATACACTGAACCTAATAAGAGAGAATCTGGGAATAGCCTTGAATGTATTAGCACATGAGACAACTTTCTCAACAGAACACTTATATCACAGGCACTAAGATCAATAATTAAGAAGTGGGACCCCAAGAAACTGAAAAGCTTCTATAAGGCAAAGGACACCATCAATAGGACAAAATGATAGCCTACAGAATGGGAAAATACTTTTAGATTCCACATCTTATAGTGTATTAATATCCAAAATATATTTTAAAAAACTGAAGAAACTAGATATCAACAAGGCAAATAAACCAATTAAAAAATGGGGCACAGTTGTAAACAGAATTATCAACAGAGAAACTCAAATGGCTAAAAACCATTTAAAGAAATGTTCAACATCCTTAGTCATCAGGGAAATACAAATTAAAACTATTTTGAGATTCCTTTTTATATCTTTCAGAATGACTAAGACCAATGACACAAGTGACAACTCATATTGGCAACTATGTGGGGCAAGAACACTTCTGCATTGCTGCTGGGATATAAACTTGTATAGCCACTGGAGAAATCAATACGATGCTTCCTTGTGGAGTAAGGAACTTATCTACCTCAAGAACCAGTTATATCTCTCAGACATATATTCAAGTGCAGTAGGGCTCCATTCAACTATAAGGACACTTGCTCACCCATGTTCATTAAAGCTTTTTTCATTATAGTCAGAAACTAGAAACAACCTAAATGTTCCTTAACATTAGAATGGATAAAGAAAATGTGGCACATTTACACAATGGAGTATTAACCTGCTATTTAAAAAAATGACATCATGAAATTTGCAGGCAAATGGATGGAACTAGAAAAAAAATCATTCTGAGATAACCAAACCACAAAAAGATAAATATGGTATGTATAACTTATAAGTGGATAGTAGTCATTAAGTAAATGATAACCAAGCTATAGCCCATAGATCCAGAAAGGTTAAAAAAGAGAAGGGCTCAGTGGGGGTGGGCAGTATGTGGCTCTCCCTGGAGGGAGAAATAGAATAGATTTTTGTGAGCAAATATGGGGTAGGTGAGGTGTGAGTTGGGGACTGAGATGGTGGGGAGATAGGGTGGGAGGAGAGAATCTGGGGAAAGACTCCTGGAATTTGGGGCCTTTTGGGGAGTGGCATGGAAACCTAGTGCAGTGCACACCTTCTGGAATCTATGACAGTTATACTAAAGAGGACTCATAGTGATGGGGGTATGGAGTCTCAACAGGCCATCTCTTGTCACCAAGCAAGGCTTCCAGAGGCAGAACTGGGTTGCATTCAACTGAGTAGCTGGCCAAGAGAACCACATGGAAATCCCCAACAACCCAGGTTGTTGCTAAGACAAAGGGTTGGTTGTTCTCCAAAAATTGACAGTGGGGTCCTATTGTGAAGAACAACACCCCACAACCCATTGAACATGAAGCAGTAGAGCTGGTATCTAATGGAGCCCTCACCTCTATGTCTGTTTGATGAGGGAATGTAGTCTCTGAAGGATAGTGAAAAGGAAACATGGAAACCAGATACATTGGAAACCAACCTGGGCACAAAAGCTTTTGACCTACAATCTATCTTGCCTACAAAATATGCTAGGGCAATGGTGGCATAGAACTTGTGGGACTGGCCAAGCAATGTCTGATTTAACTTAAGGTCCACTCCATTAGAAGGAACCCATACACAAGACAATCAGGAACTAGGTAGCCCAAATACCTAGGGTAAAACCAAACAGAGCTGGTCCAAAAAAATCCATAACATTCTGCTATACTTATAGATCAGCGCCTTATCTAGTCATCATCAGAGATTTCATCCAGCAGCAGAGGAGAACAGATGCGACCATCCACAGCCAGACATTATGCAGAGAGAGAGTGAGAGTCTAAAGGAGAGTTCTCCATCCAACACCTCCCCTCAGAGCTCAGTGAATCCTTCAGAAGAGGGCAAGGAAAGACTGCAAGAGTCTGAGGGTAAAGAAGACACCAGGAGAATAAGGTCATCTGAATCAACTAATCAAGCAACATAGGAGGTCACAGAGACTGAAAGAGCAAGCACAGACCTAAAGGGGTCTGCATCAGACTGTCTGCATATATATTACAGCTAATAAATTAATATTTTTATGGGACTCTTGATGGTGTGAACAGGTGGGTTGCTGACTCCTGTGCTTGCGCTTAGAACTCATTTCCTCCCGAACACTGCCATGTCCAACTTTGATATGATAGTATTTGCTTCATCTTCTATTTGATTCTGTTATGGTTGGTTGTTGTCTCTTGTAAGCCTATTCTTATCAAATGAGAGACAGAAAAGGAGGTGCAAAGGAGCTTGGAGGAAGAGAGGAAGAGGAGAGTATAATCAGGATATATTTCATGAGAAAAGAATCTACTCTCAATAAAAGGAAAAAAGTTCTAAAAGAAAAAGAAAAAATTGCTAAGCAGGTCCCAGGGTAGGAGGACACCAGCAGAGAAGCAGCAGGAACCAGTTTATGTCCTAGCAAGCCAGGTGCATGACCACAGAGGACACAGTGTACCACACTGGCATCTGGGATACTAGGGCTGTGAGATTGTCAGTCCACATGCTATTTTTTAATCCCCTGTGAGTGAAAAGAATTTTTGTACTTTTCAAATATTGTAAAACAATAACAGAAAGATAAGCTTGCACTTAAAACCATATGGTTGCTGCAGAAACCTAAAACATTTACTCTCCTTCCCTTTACAGACCTTCTCTGTGCAGCCAAACCTATTCCTCTGACATTCAGAGTCATGCACAGAAGAGACCACACTGGGATGTGGATGTTCTTACGACAGGATGATGGCTAACTTGGACCTCTCAGTGTTAAGGATAACAAAGTAGACTTATTGTGCTGCTTCTGAGATGGTATTTGCAGAATGTCTCTGCATCACAGTGGTAAAAAGCATAGTGTAAAGACTCAAAGGATTTGATTCACAGGGACAACATCAGGACCAGCTGAGGACTCAGGCTGCTCCTATAGCCCCAGTGCAACCTAACATCCTAATCTGCAGAGCAAGGAGAACACCTTCCTGTCCTTCATGGTTGTTGTGAGGATTCGGTGAGATGACCTCAGAGTTGAAAGTGAGATACAAATAGAGCTATTATTATACATGATGACATCATCAGCCCTTAATTATGGTTGCTTTGGGGGAGGATGAAAGACATGGATGAATTAAGTCATTAGTCATTAGTGGGGCTTTCTATGCATTTAAAAAATATCTTTCCTTATTAAATCCTTAATGATACTGACAAGTGTCCATATGGGTGCAAGTCAAGACTTTTAATTTCTTAATTCCATAAGTTTACATATTTGTTGACAGTACAGTTTGTGCTTAGTACCTTTGGGAGGGGGAGTTAGCAATGAAGTCAGGAGAAGCAAACACCAAGCCTAGAATCTTTACACATGGACACAAACCATCAAATCTCAATGTCACTAGCAAAACTTACTTCTTATTAAAAGTTTTTTCATTTTTCTTTTTCATATTTATTTTATATTTTTCAATTTTGACACAAGTTCTGTTAACTGGGTTGACTTAGAACTCACTGGGCAGCCTGAGCAAGCCATGAATTTCCAACCCTCCTACTTCAGCTGCTGAAGTTGAAGGGATCACAGACCTGCACCATCAGGCCTACAATGCCTACTTCCTTAAAAGCTGGTTCAAATAGTTTTTCACTAGGACCAAAATTAAGAATGATCTCACTGGCCAGACCACAAACTCAAGTACAGTCTGTGCATTCTTTTCTAGTCAGAAACAATGCTGACCATGCTAGTCAGAAACAGCATACAGAAAGACAACTTTCCCCAACATCCCTGACCATTACATTGGAACACATGACATCTTTTTGACCCATGAATTTAAACAAAAGTGACAAGTCACGTCTGGGCCAAAAGGGTAAGAAAACAGAGGGAGTTTTCTGTCCCCTTTACTGCACTTATGGAGGCTTCAAGTCAAGATGGTAGAATTAGAAATGGAAGCAGCAGGGAGCACTGGGCTGGATTTGGAAGGAGGTGCTTGGAGTAATAGTGTCTCAGAGCTCTGAATGAAGATGAATTTGCATTGTTTTATTTTCTTTTGACACCTAACTACTGAAAATTTAAATTTATTTGTTAAGGCACCTTCTCTATCCTGTCTAAGTTATGATCGCTCCCAGCTGGGTATAGCAATCGGTGTTATTCTCATAACTATTACTGCAGTCATAAGCAGAGTTATTCCTCCACATTTGTATTCCTGTGTACTTTGTTTCTGTCTCCACTGTAACCCTTCAAACTAGACCCAATGAATCACAGGCGTTCGTGGGCAGTGCATTGTTTACTGATCACATCTATGTTTCACGTGTGTTAGATCTTTACTTTTCTTCTGCTAAATCCTCCTCCCAATGTCTCTGCATGGCTGCCTCTCTTATCTTCTTGACCTCTCTGGTTAATCCTCATCCTCTCAGTGCATACTACTATGATTATTCTAGATACTGTAACCTATACCTGAACACACTTCAAATCTCTCCTGCCTTACTCTGATTTTACATTATTTTTCTTTTAGCAAATTCTACCCTCTAAGAAACTGCACAATAATTAAAAATATGTTTCCATTTAATATATCGTAAGGTAAAAATGACTTCAGAGTACAATATATTACTGATTTTTAGAGCTGATTTGTCATAGAGAAGACTCATCTCCTAACAGCAAGGGCTATAAACATAGAGAACATTGCTCAAAGACACCAGGAGGATGTATCTTTTGTGTGTCTCATTTCTCCCAGTCTGGTAAACCTCAGGAAGAATCTTCAGTTTGAGAAGTACCTTGTCAGTTAGGGCAATTCAACCTAACCTGGATGTCTTCAATGGCATCTATCCTTCCAGGCTATGCTGGATAAATGAAAGGATGTTGGTAATGAGGCTAATGGCTGTAGATGGGTCATTACAAGTGCGGGAGTATTTGCTTCATGCTCTGACATGGTTGGCAGTGTTTTGAGTTGATTTCTGGATACCAGATAGAATTCACTGATGAACGTTCAGAAGATAAACTCAAATCTACACACTTAACTACTGTCAAAGTCCCCTACTCATGTAGTTCCCACCTCAGCTCTAAATGACTGGACATACTTCAGTGACTCTTACCTAGAGTCCCTGCAGAGCCAGTAGTAATCAGTCTGTCACCAACTTCCTTTTACCCCAGAAAAACAAGGTTGGATTCCTTCCTTTCCAAGAAGGTCCAAAACATAAGACTTATTTGGGAGGGGGCTGTTGTGAGACAGGGTTTCAATATGTAGCCATGGCTGACCTAGAACTCATTGTGTAGACATGCTAAGAATCAAACTCTTAGAGATCTACCTGCTTCTGCCTCCCATATGTTGGGATTAAAGGTGTGTACCACCAAGCTCACTCATCTATGTTTCTTTTAAAACAAATAACAAAATAATAATATAATGAAATAATGTAGGTGTGTGTATATGTACATAATGTATGCACATATAGGTGCATGATGTATATGAATGTCAGCATATGTGTGGGCATGTGTATATAACAGCTAGTGAGCAATCCCAGGCATCATAGTAGAGGTGCAGTTCAATCTTTTGTTAACACAAAGTATCCTATTGGACTGAAGCTTGACTAGTAAGCTCGGCTAACTGGTCAACCAGCTTTAAGGATTCATTTGTTTCTATCTTCTCCAGTGATAAGACTTGATACTATACTTGGATTATTATTTATTTTTCTTTTTAAAAACACACTTATTGAATTGTTCGAATGTCTGTATATTTTTAGAATGTTTTCTGAGATATTGCATGTGTCCAGGGACAGAACTCAGGCCTTATGATTGCTACCAACTATGCTATCTCCTCATCCCTGATACAGGTTCTTTCTCCTTCAGGAACTGGATTGAAGTTGGATATTTTCCAACTTCACTGTGCATACAGTTCATATGATGCTTTGTTCAAATTTAGATTCTGATTATTTGTGGAGTGTGAGTTCTATAAGTTTCCTGGGTGATATGGATGCCACTGATCCAGTAATAATGCTTGAGGTGGGGAACTTCAGAAAACTGAGTATCCCCAGAGCATCACAGACTCAAGCATTGAAAAGTACACAGGACCTGGCATCAGCAATTTTTCTTCCTCCAGTATGGCAATGCCAGACTCATACTGGCCCAGGTTAGAAGCTGCTAATATTTCAGAAGGAGGGAGGACTGTTTTTTCAGCTGTGACAATGAGAAGAAAAAAGCTCTTGTGTCCTAAAATATTTTTTTTATTTAACAAAACAAACATTTGTTTTCATATTCATTATTCTTCACTCTATCATTTCTGGTTAATCAAATCCCTCCAGTTATAGTAGGCCATATTATGGATGTGTTATTTAAGAATCAGAGTTGATTTTTGTATTTTTGCCTTTGTGCATGGACTTACTCTGGGCTACTGGTGGTTGGTGGTTGAGACAAACTTGGGCAGTGTTTTCTGTGCTCCTGTAGGTTGACAATTCCTACAACATCTGCAGATATCAGTGTAGTTTCATACCCAGCACAATTAGCCTTTTTTACCTTCCCAATCAGTAGAATCAACTGCCTTCTAGCAGCAGATATTCATAGCTTTCTCTTCTTGCCCACATCTAATAAAATCTCATCCCTACTTTTTGGTCAATTTTTGTTTTTACCACATCATTGTCAAGGAAATGACTTAACAACTGAGATGGTTTTAACATTGACTGACCAGAAAAAAAAATACTTATCCCTTTGAAAATGGTTATGTAATCCCCTAACTGTTTTTGTATCAGTTTAAAGAGGCTTTTACTATGATACGAACCATACTCACAACATAATTAATCTATAGTCTCAGTTTCTTTATTTTATATTTGAAAACTAATAGCCACTTATTAAACAAGGAATGCAGTATTTCACATTTGAAAGTTTCTTGTTCTCAATATTTCAGAATAGCTCACCTAAACTTATCTAATTGTAGATTTTATATTCTACAATAACATATCTTGATAAGTATTTAATCCACTTTTTACAGCATCAACTTTCTTATCACTCATATTTATACTTTGTGGGTTTATATAGTATTGACTTAGGTTACACTGTTAAACGTAGGTTAAAGTGTTAGGTTAAACTGACCCAATGAACACTTCCAAAGACAGTTTTTTTTATCCCTAAACATGATATTTGTTAGAGATATGTGGTTAGTAACAAATAAGACAAAGTAATTTCTTGAGAAAAGCCATACTTCCAAGGGAGAAAGCAGGTCATAGCAAAGAGAGAGTTTAGTAGGTCAAATGCCCTCTCTGCAAAAAAGAGTTGACGTTTGGATGTCACATAACAAAGGGTCATTTGCATAGTACAGGCCTTCTCACATGTGTGCTCTGTTACATGAAGTTTTACATACAACTTTGTGCTTCACATATCACATTAGCCTTTTAAATCTCTTCTTGGGGGTGTGCCTTTTAATATAATAAGCATAGGTCCCCTTCAGATACCAGAGTGCTTCTGTACCTACCTGCTGGTGGCCAGATTTAATAGCATTAGAGAAGGGACCCCCCAGTGTTCCTCTTTGCCACTGGTTTCTTTCACACATGCACTTAGTAGGTTGTTCAAGCCTTCCCTAGGCCTCACTCTCTGCCTTGCTCTCCTGTCTCAATATTATGATGAGGAACAGCTCAGCTACCATCAAACATTTGAAAGAAAAACAGTTCACCACGATGAACATGCTCCAGGTGATAGGGGAGAGGTTTATAGTTGTCTAAGATCAATAGGTTATTAGCCTCACGGATTTAATTCATGAGGGGTGTTGGTATGAAGTTGAAACCTGAAAATTCTGGCATGCCATGATTTTTTGACCCACAACATCTGCACCTTAATCCTTAATATGGTTGAACAAGCATATTTCATAGAATGATGAGAAGTTGGCCTGGTGGTCAAGTATAGACCAGCTTTATTGGTTGAGGGTTTTACTCTTTTTTTCTGTCAAAACTTGACATACGATTGAGTGATCTGAGAAAATAAACCTAAATAGAGAAAATGCCTCTACTCAGATTATCTGTCAGCGAGACTACAGGGCATTTTCTTGCTTAATGGTTGATGTAAGAATGCATAACTCATTGTGGAGAGTGTTACCTCTTAGTAGGTGGTTCTGGGTATATTAGATTAAGGGTACACTTGTTAAGGGATCAAGCCAGTAAACAAGGTTCCTCCAGGGCCTCTGTTTGAGTCCTCATGTTCAAGTTCTTGCCTTGAGTTCCTGTCCTGACTTCCTTGGGTGATGGGCTGTGATATGGATATATAAGTCAAATAAACTTGTTCTTCTCCAATTTGCTTTTGGTAATTGTGCTTTATTATAGCAGTAGAAAAGTTAAAGCAGCTTCTATAAACCATCCAAACAATGGAAGCATTTTCCAACATTGTACTTTCTCTTTATGGTTTATGAACTGTGTTTAGCAGTATCACTATTTTTTACATTAAGCATTTTCTAAAAAATCTTTCTTCTCATTTCAAAAGGTCTCGCCCTTCCAAATGCTCTTTGAGTGAGTAATTTGGAAAATACCATACACCATACCAATCAGGGGGACTCAAAACATTCATTAGCATAGTAAAGGCTCTGAGAAGTCCCTTAGCAAAAGCCTTTAACTTTGTTTACCTTCAGGTTTCATAAATTTAGTTGACAAAAGTAACATCTAATCCCAAAGAGCTAATGTTTAATGAAATGAGAACACCTTGGCAAACACTACCCGACCAGCATTAAGGAAAGTCTAGTCTGTCTTCTGAATAGATTAAACAAACACCATGTTAATATCTGTTAGAAAGAGCACAATTTGCGCAGGTGTCCCCAAACACTATACAAATTTCAACCAGTGGCGAAATAACAAATAGGGAAGCCATAGGACAAAGAAGCACTCTGTCCCTTGCCAGAATACACACAAGACTGAGACATTCTGGAACCGAAGCCCACAAGTCTGGACAATGATTGCTAAGCTGTGTTTACAAACAGAACTGAACTGCAAACAGTTGTCAGGGGCCATTTCGAAGCAGACCATCTGCTTCAGAACTAAGGGAAAAGGTATCCTCCTGGAACCAGAAATAAAGGACCAGGATTTGGAGCTTGGGGAGGAAGTAACACTGCACTATGTCATGGAAGGTTATTGCCATCAATAATTGAGAAGAACACTCTGAAAATCTCCAGAGACAATGGCCATTCAAAGTCCTGCAGTCTCAGCTCAAATCTCATGTAAGGGAAGGAGACATAAGGGCACAGCATTCTCTGCATGAGATTCTGCCCTTGAGACAATGACTCTCAGTTGGGTCTAAGGTTAAATAGATTTATGTATTCTGAAGCTTGGCAGGGTAATGGGTGTTTCCCAGCACTTTGGAGTTGCATTCTCCATGACGTGCTAACAACTTTCAGAGGTTACCTGTGTACCCTCTGCCAGGGGTGGGAGGCAGAAAGCGGTGATGTGAGGCTTAAGAGTCAGATTTATGGACTTCCTTGCTCCATCCGTGCTATCTTTGAATATGTTCCCAGTGCAGGGCCTCAATGCTTCTGTCACAAACAATATCTGTTATTTCAGAACACTGCAAAGCTTACCTCAAGGCCAAGTGAGAGTTGTCAAATAAAGACGAAGAGCCTTTGGCAAAAAGAGTGCTCTTAAAATGTTTACCTTCTCATACCTAATGGTTTTAGATCATATCTTATTAGCCTAGGAGACCATTACATAAAGTACAATTAAGATCTCCTTGACATTTCTAGGCATTCCAATTCGGCTCTGCTAATAGCTATAACTTTATTGCTTTTTTCCTTTCTTTTCTTTATTTTTTTTTAAATGTAATGCCACACAATGTTGGAAATGCAGTTTACAATAATGGAGAATACCCAGGGTGCACTTCAGTAATTAGACAGAATGTCAACTGCCTCTCAAGCTGAGTCCTGTGTTGATTGCTTTTTGGTGACACTCTCATTTGGGCAGCTTGTGGGAATGGCACCTCTCCCTGCAGGCTTTTGCTTGTCTCCAGGACTGTTCAAAAAGTATCCTTTAAATTTTGGATTTGATCTCTTCAACTGGTCTAATATCCCCCACTATTGAGAGGAATTAAAACTAAGTTTAATAATAGGATCCCAGTTACACAATGCTACTATACTGTCAACAACTGTTGGTTAAGAAATACTTACTCTTTATTCATCTCTGTTCTAGGCAATGAGGACATAAAGCTTAACAAGTCTGTTTGCTGTCTCTTTTATATATTGAAATATAATTAGGGCATCTTTCTGCCCAAAGGAGAATTTCTACACAGAAAAGAATTGTAACTTAAGCTTCTATTCCATACCCTTGTTCCCTTTTAATTTTCCCCTGTGAGCTCCTGCTTTCTAGACTGCTCATCATCAATAGTCTTTACAGGATTCACAATTTGATAAATGAATATTACCTAAAATTTATGTAGTGTCTACTCTACCAAGCTCTATAATAGCCTAGTATATACATGAACTTATTCAATTCTCACCATGAAATGACACAGTAGCTATTCTTATCTTCATGTTGTATGTGAGGAAACTGAGGCATAGAGCAATTGGCTCACGGCTAATAAGCTAAGATTATGAAGTTTGAACTGTACTTATTTACAGTCACGGGCCTAATATCACTCTGTCCTTTGAGGGGAAGTCCTCATAAAGGATGGTGGTAAATGAAGCCAAACACCATAGAACACAAAACAGAACAGACAATTAGTGTACA